>CP135562.1:4145941-4158546 GCA_032401905.1 Swietenia macrophylla | reverse complement strand
AATTTGGGCTTCTTTTATCTCATTTTGCAGCAAATTACCTTGTGGAGCTGAATTAAAGCTTGATTTATGTTGGAGCAAATTCATAGTTAACTTGTCTTGTGCTGAATTTACATCACCTGGATTACCACCTTTGAGAGGCATAGAGCACCAAATTGACCAGCCTATAGATGTAACCCAGAGGAGTCCAAGGAGTTGCAAAGACAAGTGAATGAGCTGATTAATCGTGGTTTTGTAAGAGAAAGTATGAGTCCATGTTTAGTGCCAGCGTTGTTAGTACCAAAGAAAGATGGGACTTACAAGATGTGTGTGGATAGTAGAGCCATAAATATTATCACTGTCAAGTACAGGTATCCCATTCCTAGACTTGATGATATGTTAGATCAGTTACATGGTTCTATGATATTTTCAAAAATTGACCTTAGAAGCGGGTATCATCAGATTAGAATGAAGGAGGGAGATGAGTGGAAGACAGCATTCAAAACTAGGGGAGGATTGTATGAATGGTTAGTTATGCCATTGGGTTTGTCTAATGCTCCTAGTACTTTCATGCGACTTATGAATGAAGTGTTGAAGCCATTCCTGGAGAGATTTGTTGTAGTATACTTTGATGATATCTTGGTGTATAGCAAAAGTGAGGAGGAACATGTTACTCATTTGCGACGAGTTTTTAATACCTTGAGGGAGAAAAAGTTATATGCAAAACTAGAGAAGTGTGAGTTTTTCTCGCTGAGTGTTGTGTTTCTTGGTTATGTTGTTTCTAAAAATGGCATCATGGTGGATCGTTCCAAAATTGAAGCAATCAGAAGCTAGCCCCAACCTAAAACAATCGGTGAAATCAGAAGCTTTCATGGTTTAACATCTTTCTATTGCCGATTTGTTCCTAATTTCAGTACCATCATGGCACCCATCACCGAGTGCATGAAAAAAGGTAACTTTGAATGGACAAAAGCAGCAAATGAAGCATTTGAAGTGATTAAGAAGAAATTGTGTGAAGCTCCAATCTTAGCTTTGCCAGATTTTGATCAAATATTTGAAATGGAATGTGATGCAAGTGGAGTTGGAATAGGTGCTGTTCTTACACAAGCTATGCTCCCCATAGCTTATTTTAGTGAGAAGCTAAATGAATCGAGGAGATGGTACAGCATATACGACAAGGAATTTTATGCAATTGTGAGGACCTTAGATTACTGAAGTCATTACTTGAGGGCTAAACAATTTGTTCTTCATTCAGACCACCAAGCCTTGAAGTTCATCAATGGGCAACACAAGCTGAATTCAAGACATGCTGAATAGGTTGAATTTCTCCAATCATTTTCTTTTGTTTCAAATTATAAAAAAGGAGTAAACAACATGGTTGCAGATGCTTTGTCTAGAAGATATGCATTGCTTGCTATTTTAGACGCTCGAGTTCTTGATTTCCAATTAATGAAGAAGTGTTATGCTACTGATGAAGATATGAGTTTGATCATGGCCGAATGCAAGAAATGAAGTTTTGAGGATTATTCTGTCCAAGATGGATTTCTCTTCAAGGGAAACAAGCTTTATGTACCAAAAGGATTTCGAGAGTTGATTGTAAGGGAGATTCACGAAGGAGGACTTGCCGGTCACTTTGGGGTTAACAAGACATTGGAAATTCTTAAAGAATGTTTCTACTGGCCAAAAATGCAGAGAGAAATCCAAGTAATAGTGGCGAGATGTGGCACATGTCAACGAGCTAAGAGTCACTTCAAACCAGGCTTTTACACTCCATTACCAATTCCAAAACAGCCTTGGGAAGATTTAAGCATGGATTTCATTGTTGCATTGCCGAGAACACAAAGGGGAAAAGATGTAGTTATGGTGGTTATAGATCGATTTTCTAAAATGGCACATTTCATCCCTTACCATAAAACAAATGACGCTTCTCACATAACTGATTTATTTTCAAAGAAATTATTTATTTGCATGGGATTCCAAGGAGTGTTGTGTCAAATCAGGATACTAAATTCCTTAGTCATTTTTTAAGGACACTTTGGGAAAAGTTTGGTACCAAGCTTCTCTTTAGCACTTCACACCATCCTCAAACTAATGGGCAGACCGAGGTTACAAACCGCACTTTGGGAACTATTCTAAGAACTTTGGTGAGCAAGAACTTGAAGGATTGGGATATCAAACTAGCACTTGCTAAATTTGCTTATAATAGGTCTCAAGTTCTACAACTAGTCACTCTCTATTTGAGGTGATGTATGATATCAATCCTATCACTCCTATTGAATTAAGTTCCTTGCCAATTGATATTCAAGTAAGTGTGGATGCAATTGAGAAAGCCAAAGCAATGAAGAAGTTACATGAATCTGTTCAGGTCTGAATATAGAAGTCTAATGAAACATACAAGAAACGAGCCAACAAAAACAGGAGAGCAGCCAACTTTCAGCCTGGAGATATGGTTTGGGTTCATCTAAGGAAGGAAAAGTTTCCATCCAAAAGGAAGAGTAAGCTAGCACCAAGAGCTGACGGTCCATTTGAGGTCCTTGAACGAGTTGGAGATAATGCTTACAAGATAAACTTACTTAGTGATTTTGAAGGAGTCTCAACTACATTTAATGTGGGTGATTTGTCCCCATATTTGGAAGATGATAACCTTGCAGATTTGAGGGCAAATCCTTTTCAACCCCGGAGGATGATGTAAATTCAGTACAAGGTAAGTCAACCGTGCCCAAATTTATCCAGCCCATGATCTCCTCAGTCTATACACTTCATTTGGCTTTAATTTGATTACTTGGAGTCAAAGTCATGGAGTAGCATTTATATGAATCTTTGGAATGAAAGCTGAGTCTTTATATGACTCTTAGAAGCATAAATATGGAGCATTGTGCAGTTATTTATTATAATTAATGCTTGTAATCCCCATGTAATATGTAACTTTCTTTTATGTTTGACCAAATATTGCCTATAAAAGGCTCATTTTTTCTCATTTTTGGGATTTTGCTGGTTGAATGAAAATATATTTCTTTTGAGTGGTAATTCAACTCTTCTTCTTTTATCCAAATTCTTGCCAAATTTGGTGGTGGATTTTTCCTTGACTGGTGACATTGCCTTTAGGCCCTGGGTACTTAGCTTTTATCTTTAAATTCTCTTTTGTTATCATCATTTGAAGAGTTTAAGAGTTTAAAATTCTAATCTCGTGAACAGTGACAAATTTAAAGAACAAAACTCACTCTTAGCTTCCGCAAGACGCATCAAGTATTAACAAGCACTCTGACAAAATCCATATTCACATGCTCCTATTTTCATTCAGACACTAAGAGAGGCTGATGTAGTCTGGCTGGGTTCTGATATTTTGCCTTCAGTTATTAACATACCATACATTTAATCACAAACTTGCCCACACTTTTTTCTCATTCATTTATACCAAAATTACTTATTTAACATCTGACACATTTTCATGCTTCTAATATTAATAGTAAACTTGGATTTATGAATCTCACTTAGAATATCATCTCAAACGACTTCACAAAAAGTTTACTTGCAAACTTTAAACTTCTAGATGAATCAATTGACCATCCATCAATTATCATACCACTTTCTAATTTAACATCTATTGCATATACTTTAGGGTCATTTTATTGAGCTTCAATCACCTTCTAAATAATGGTAGCTTAGGCTACTAAATTAAATAAAAAAGGTTGATTTATTGCTTCATCAATTCTCAAATCAAATTCCTCCAAATGTTTACAAATTTTTCATATATAACAAAAGGAACTAGCTAACATACCTTGATACTTCTTACTTAATGCATCTGTTATTACATTACCTTTACCAGAATAATAATGTAAAGCAAAATCATAATCCTCCAAGATCATCGTCCATCTAATCTGTTTTAGGTTCAGTTCTTTCTAAGTGAACAAGTATTGAAGACTTTTGTAATAAAAAAATATTTCAAACTTTTCTTCATACAAGTAATGTCTATATTTTTAATGCAAAAATAATAATAGTAAGCTTTAAATCGCGAGTAGGGTAATTTGGCTCGTATTTCTTTAATTGATGTGAGCCATATGCTACTACTTTATCTAACTACATTAAAATACAACTAAGGCCCACTCTTGATGCATCGCAATAAACAACATACTCTTTCATGCTTTCAAAATTAGGATTTGTGAATTAAGATTTAATAGAATAATTTAAACTAAAGGACTGTAATTTTGAATGTTTCAGCAAAATTTTTCTTATAACGTGAACATTACAGATGTAAACCTGCAAATTTCAAAATTTTAACACATACGACATATATCTAACAAAAAGATAGAATTTCTTCTATATTTAGCTATTTTTCTATTGCTCCAAAAAAATTTGAAAAATAGGAAATGAACCAAAATCCCATAGATACTTACATATAACTATGAGTTTTTTAAAAAATTAAAAATAATTATGCTTCTAGTTATTCATATCGTAAATAAATATAAACAAGCATAAATAATAATAATGATAATAAAACAATAATATAATTTAGTTATTATTATGTGTAATGCATAGTTTTAGAATACTGTTCTCAAGAACTACCATCTAAAAAATGTGTAATCTGCGTATTTTAGGTGCTTTATATCTAGGGATTATGATCTCGAATTTATAAATTTTCACCATGAAATTGAAATCAGATCTATAATCACTAGTGTTAAACAAAAGGTCATACAATATTCCATAATTTAGTCTATAGAATTATAACAAAATAATTTATTTATGTTATTTTACAATATTTTAAACTTTGAAAGTATAATTTAACAATAATAATATTACTAAATTCTTGAAAAATTTATACAAAATATGACAAAATAATAATTATATTATTGTAATATAAATTTTTATATTATACTTCTAAAATAAAATTTTAATATTCATTTTGATTTAAAAAATTTGCATGTTATAAATAAATTTATTTTATTTTTTTCACAATAATTTAATATAAAACCTTACTTTTTAATTTTTTAAATCTTTAAAATACTCAATTATATGAAAATTACCTATAATGATCAAAAGAAATCAACACCTTTATACCTCCCCCGATTTTTCTTATTTCTCTCTTTCACCATTTAATATTATTTTACAAAATTTATGCATAATTATTAATATGAACTAATAACTTATGCTACTCATAAATAAATATCCAATTTAAAATCAAACTAAATTTTGGTCAAGAAAGTTCTAAAATTTTAAACCTGTAAAATAAAAATTATTAATAATAATATATTACAAAAAAAACTCTTAAAATATTAATAATTACAAAATATTCTAGAAATATATATGCCCCATGCCCAAAATTTTTTGAATTTATAATCATATTCTAAATTATAAAAAAATTTATTATGATCCAAAAATTTCTCGCTATTAGCAAATAAACCTTCCTAATTTATAATAAAAAATTATAATTTTTATATTTTCACCCTCGATCAAAATTTTACATATTTTCATCTAATTTCTAATAATTTTCATAAATGTTTTCTAATTAAACTATCAAATTCAATCCAATACTTATTGATCTGAAATTCAAAAATTCAAAATACTTATAATTTCAACTTTTGAACTATTAAAATAAAATTTACCTATTTTTTAATTTTTAATAATTTTTATATTAAATATAAATCTTTTTATTTCTAAAATAAAGTAAAAATAAATATATTACCTTAAAATTATCCTCCATTGTTTCCAAATTGTTTGTCTCTTTCCTTTTTTCTTTTTTTTCGTTTCTTTTTCTCTCTTCTTTTCTTTCCTCCATCGTTCTTTCTATTTTTTTTCTTTCTCTCTTGTCCCCTTATTTTTTCTTTTCCTTCTTCTCTCTTCCCGGGACTTCTAAAATCTTCTCCGAATTTCTAATTTAACTCATGCTTATCCATACACATATATACTAGAGTACATGGGCTAAAACAAAAAACTTGGGTTTAAAGAAATTAAAAATTTTAGGCCTGAATTTTGTTTTTAATGGACTTGGATATTACGTATCCCATACCATACTAAAAAATAATCAAAATTGGAACAAAAGTTAACCGTTCTTTTAATTTCATAAAGGCTTACTCATATTCATCACACCATTTAAACTTTACTCCTTTTCTTATTAACCATGTTAGTGTTGCAAAATATGAGAAAAATCTTTTATGAATCTATGATAATATCTAGCTAACTTAAGAAAACTTTTTATTTTTATCATATTTTCTGACCTATTCTAGTTTAGCACTACTTTTACTTTAGTAAGTTTAACAGAAATACTTTCTATAAACACTACATATTCTAGAAATTTTACTTCAATTATCCAAAACTCATATTTACTCCATTTTGTATATAGTTGATGTTCTCTTAGCACTTGTAAAGAAATACTTAAGTGTTATTTGTAATCTTTTAGTGCCTTTTGAGTAAATCAAAATGTTATTCACAAATACACTACGAATTTATTAAGGTACGAGTGAAAAACCCAACGCATCAAGTCGTGAAACTAGTTATTACATTTTATATCAAAATGTTATTCACAAATACACAATAGGAATAGGTCATGTTTCTGATTCATCAACCTTCTAACAATATAAACTAACTATCCATCCTAGATAATTTTTATACTCTTTATATTTAGTATAAGCACAAGGTTGATTGTTATTTATATTCTCAAAGATATAAAATTTATCACCATATGAAAGAGTAATAATTATCTTTTTTTTCTAAAAAACTATTGTTGCACTTAAAAACAATAATTACTCTATATTAAAGATTATATCATAATTCACCATACCTATCATAACTAACTTAAAAGATATTTTATAACCTCTCAAATCAATTTTATAATCCCGACAGATCCTATCAAGATTCAAGCTACGCCTAACAACCATTTCAGCTTTGATTCTAAAAGTTTAGTTTCTAAACCTCTGAAAGAATTAGTAGCATTAGAATCAAATAAAATTCTAATTCTAATATTAAATAAAAGAAAAATACCTCTACAACTATATGGTTTGACCCATCCACTTCTTGTGTTAGTACAAAAATCCTATCCTAAATCTTTGGTTTACCATAACTCTATGATAACTGAGATCTTTAAGATGATTACTTATTTTATTTTTGTTGCGAATGCTTATTTTATTGAACTTGTTATAGTACATTCTAAGTATTTCTCTCACTAGAACTGGCTATCTGACTTTGAGCACACCCTAAGCATAGACAAGAATTTTTGTAGTACCTCGACTGTCCACACTTAAAACAAATTTCAATAACTATATCAAAATTTACTATTTTATGATATAGACTGACCTTCATCTGCCTCTTCTCACCCCATCTTGACAATTTATGTTTAAAACTCCTCTTTTAGACTGTATTACACTTTGCTTCACACTTTCTCATCTTTTTTATATTGATATATGCTCTAAATCTAATAGTATTTAGAATATTCGATATATTTATATTATGACATTTTAATTTATGTATATATATTATTTAATTATTTTATCATTACATATTTGTACATTTAATAAATATAATAATGCCCTTAGAATAGTAAATTCAATTATTTAGACACTATTCTTAAATATCCTTAGCCAAATAATAGGATAACAATAATGTATTGAGACTAGTATGTGTAATGACTGATAACAATATATGTGCGTTATGATATAAGATATCAAATCAACACATAAGTATAAGTTAATAAACTAATATATTAAATTGACTCATTATGAGAATATTCTATTTATCATTATATAAGTGTCATAAGTGATTTTTATAGTAATAATGGTGTATATGATAGAGAATGATATATTTTGATATATTCAAATATTATCTATAAGAAGCTAGACTATAAAAGAAATAATCAAATATATTATAACTCGTGTAGAGGGATGTGTGTAATTAAGATAAGATTTGTTTCTCCTATATAATGGGAATGATTTTTTAAACCCTTTAATTGAATAAGACTTTGAACATACATGACTATACTTAAATAAGTTAATATATGATATTGACTTCATTTGATAAATTAAGTCTACTGAAATATTAAAGAAATATAAAATTAAATTATACGAGAATGACACATTATATGTCTTGTGTTTAATTAAGGTATTTAGGATAAAAATAATTAAATTACACAATAACATTAGTTACGAATACGGTGATATCAAATCACTGATATTTTTATCACATGAGTAATCAAGTGATATAAATATATGATATAAATAAATATGCCATGTTACAACAAAGTCTAACCAAATAATTTAAATCAAAATTAAAGACCTAAAACAGTATTATAAATATATAATATTTGTATTTTTAAGAGTATGCCTAAGATTTATCCATGAATTTTAGGAAGCAAACCGTTTATTTTGTGTATTTTTACGGTGCATATGCACTAGTTTACTTATAGTGGCATCAAATCCAACTTGCAGAATAAATCAAGACATTATTCTATGTATATGAATCTGCATATATGTGTTTTGGTATGTGATTACGATTGAATATAATTCTAGTCATTTTATTTGTATATGAATTCGCATATATGTGTTTTCGCATCTGATTATGACTAAATATGATTTAGTCTTTTTTTATATATATGAATTCATATTAATCTGATTTGGAATGTGATTGTAACTGAATATAGTTTAGTCATTTTTCTTTATATATAAATTCATATTAATGCGTTTCAGTATATGATTGTAACTGAATATGATTCTAGCCATTTTCTTCGTATATGATTAAATAAATAAATGTGTTTAATATGATTAAACACATTCTAATCGCATTATTTTGAGGAATCTAAAGTACAAACTTTGACAAGTATGGGGGTAGGTAAATTTGTTTACCTTTTGGAGGCTTCACCCCTAAACCTTGCAAGGGCACTACCCTTTGACCCCGCTCGCTAACTAGCCAGTGAGATTACCAATGTACTAGCATAAGGTTATACCTAAAATCTTAGTTTAACTTTAAATTATTAATATAATATGATTCTATTTTTATAAATATAGGTTTTATTGAGCATGGTGCATATTTATTACCCAAAAGACCAATATGATTAGATTAATAAAGTTATAATTAACTATATTTAATAAAATTATACTTACCCTAAGATTAGAAATATCAATGTGAAATGGACTATAAATATGTCATGTTTATTTGCTAATATATATATGAGATGTATGATATAAGAAAAATTAGTTAAATAAATATATGGATAAACTAATGTATGAAATGTATGATATATAATGATAAGATTATTTTTAAAATCAAAGTCCCTCGTGATTGTTTCTAAAATCAAAATCCTTCATAACAAAAATATTAAATCAAGCCTTCTAATAAAAAATACATGTCAAGGCCTCGATTAGATATATGTGTACTTGTCAAAGTAAGGTAACATACTAATTTTAGTGAGACGCGATAGGATAATAGTGATATCTAAATTGCTGTTTTTGGATTAAAATTAACTAGGTCATCTTAATAGAATTGAGAACTTAAAGGCAATGAATTGAGTATACTCTATTAAATAAACTAGAACAAGTATTGTTTACTCAATATCTAAAAATTACATATGATGCACTAGATAAATGTTGCCTATCTAAATAACTAAATTTTATGTGATTAGCCAAAACTAACTAAAAATAAGATGAAATATGGATATTGGCCCATTAGAAAATTCTAATATAGAATTTTTTGAATTAATTTGAAAGAAAATAGTGAGAATATCATTTAATTAAAATTTAATTAAATGTATCATTGCATGATACTTATTTTACATATTATGTTATAGATTATTATTATGGCATATGGTAACACAAACACATTTTTATTACAATCAGCCATTAAGAAGGACAAGTTAAATGAGACAAATTTTCTTGATTGGTATAAGAACTTGAGGATAGTTCTCAAGCAAGAAAAAAATTTTATGTCCTAAAATAACCCATATTTGATTCTCCTGTTGTTAGTGCCTCATGGATTGAGATGGATATTTATAAGAAGTGTTAAAATGATGCTTTAAACGTTAATGCCTCATGTTAGCTATGATGATACCATATCTTCAACAACAACATGAGAAAATGTAAGCATTTAATATGATCGACACCTTAAGAAACCCTAGTTAATGTTAGAAGGAACCCTAGTTAATGCTTATGTACTCAAGATGATTGGGTATATTAAGAATCTAGAAAGATTGGGGTTTTTTTTTAGGTCAAGAGTTGGCCACTAATACTATTTTGCAATCATTGTTAGATAGTTATAATCAATTCGATAAATTACAACATGTATAAAATTGACAAGACTCTTCTTGAATTGTTAAGTATGTTACGAACAATTGAAGCAAACATGAAGAAGTCCAAGTCTGTATTAATGGTACAAAAGGGCAAAGAAAAGTTTAAAGTAAAGGGTAAAAATAAAAAGGACAATAAGAATAAAAATAAGTTTAAACCCAATGCATTTGTATCAAAATCAAAAGGTAAAATACCTAAAGAAAGGGCATGCTTCCATTATAGTAAAACTGAACATTGGAAAAGAAATTGAAAATTTTGTTCGGAGGATCTAAAGAAGAAGAAAAGTGAGACTTTTATTTTAACCATTTTTATTATAAAAATTAATTTATCTACTTCTACATCATGGGTATTAGATAATGGATGTGCTTTTCACATTTACCTTAATATAAAGAATCTTAAAAGAAGTAGGATGTCAAAAAAATGAAAAGTGGACCTACGCATAGGAAATTGAGCAAAAGTTACTGCCTTAGCTACAGGAACATAAATTTTATCTTTGCCCATTGGGTTTGTTTTAGAATTAGAAAATTGTCATTATGTACATTCGTTAACTAGAAATATTATTTTAATTTCTTATTTTGACAAGTTGATTATTCATTTATAATAAAGGACAAATGTTGATCTATTTGTTTAAATAAAATATTTTATAATAGTGCACATTTGATTAATGGACTCTATATTCTAAACCTTGATAAACTCATTTATAATATAAATACTAAAAGAATTAAATAAAATGATTCAAACCATCCTTATTTCTGACATTGTCGCTTGGGTCATATAAGTAAGATTCGTATTTCTAGACTCTATAAAATGGATTATTGGACTCATTTGACTTTGAATCTTATGAGGTATGTGAATTTTGTTTATTGGCCAAGATGACTAAAGCCGCCTTCACTAGAAATAGTAAAAGAGTAAGTGAGTTTTCAATACATAAGCTAAATAAGGATATTAATACTTTATTTACATTTATTGATAATTTTAGTAGATATGACTATGTATATCTTATGAAGTATAAGTGAAAATCCTTTGAAAGGTTCAAAGAATTCAAGAATGAAGTACAAAATCAACTTAGTAAAAGTATTAAAATACTTTGATCAAATTGAGGTGGCAAATATTTAAATCAAAAATTTTATGATCATTTGAAAGAATGTGCAATAGTTTCACAATTTACTCCCCCTTTTACACCACAGTAGAATGGTATATTTAAGAGGAAAAATAGAACCTTATTATATATGGTTTGTTCTATGATGAGTCATATAGATTTTTCAGTTTTCTTTTGGGAACATGCTTTAGAAACAACTGCATTTACACTGAATTATGTTCAATCTAAATCAGCTCAAAATACTATATATGAAATATAGATTGGTAAGCATTTTAGTTTGTCTTTTATAAAGATTTAGGGTTGTGTGAGGCTTATATAAGACATCAAACCTTCGAAAACTTGAACCAAAATCTAGCAAAGTTTTTTGTAAGGTATCCTAAAAAAATTTAATGATACTATTTTTATAATTCCATCGAGCATAAAATGTTTATTGCTCAAATTAATACTTTTCTAGAGAGAAAATTCCTCTCAAGAAAGACCATTGGAAGAAAATAGGACTCAAAAAAAATTCAAAATCCATAAAACATAGCTGAAACTTGAGCATAGTTTATAAGTGATTGGGGAACAAGAATCTGCTTCTAGAATATAACCTTTACATAGGTCTAATAGAACACGTCGTAAGCCAAAGAGATATGAATTTCTCATGACTCAGCATAGTAATGTATTTCTCATCGATCATGACGACGAACCTATGACCTATCAAGAAGCAATAACATACCCAAATTTTAAGAAATAGCTTGAAGTTATGAAATCTGAAATAGAATCCATGCATGTTAACCAAGTATAAACTTTAGTTAATCCACCTGAAAGAGTAAAACCTATTGAGTTGAAGCACACAAATCGATTTGAATCGAAGCATGTTGTGTTGAAAATAATAGTCATAGCCCATTAGAAGGCTCAAGATTATTCACACAATCTACAAGGCCCATTACAAGCAACTAGACACAACAATACAAATAAACTAGCCGTTAAACAGTAGCCATTGTGAACAGTAACGGTCAAAAAATTTGAAAAACTAGCTGTTACAAACTCATGTATATAAACACATCATTGTAAATGAAAAAGGAAGAGAAATCAATACTTTCTTTTGCACTTGCAACTTCACCATTCTTTTATCAATATTTTTTATATGGTATCAGAGCAAGTTTCATCCTAAATTCACCTTCTATCTTTGTTTCTTATTGGTTCTTGGTGTTTCAAGACATTCCCCTTCAAAGCCAAATTAAGAAATGGAAAAGGAGGGCTCGTCATACAACACCAAGAAC
>CP135562.1:4123036-4136002 GCA_032401905.1 Swietenia macrophylla | reverse complement strand
GAAACTGTTTTGTGACAATAAAGCTGCTATTCACATTGCTTCCAATCCTGTTTTCCATGAAAGAACCAAACACATAGAAATGGATTTTCATTTCATAAGAGAGAAGATTCAAGGCAAAGTCATTTGCACTCCATTTGTTCGAAGTGAAGACCAATTGGGAGATATTTTTACAAAAGCCCCAACCAAATAGCAAATCAACAAAGCAATCAACAAGTTTAACTTAAAAAATCTTTTCAAGCCCAACTTGAGGGGGAGTATTGAGTTGAAGCACACAGATCGATTTGGATCGAAGAATGTAAATCATCAGCAAACCAAGGCCCAGATTGTTAGACCAAAGTCAGCCCAAGTTGTTAGACCAAAGTCAGAACATGAAATCTCCATTCATTATGCATATGACATCCTTCCTAAAGTGCTTGATAGCATTTTTTTCTTAAAAATTCAACATTAAAATCTTTCCTTATTAAAAAAGGAAAGTGAATATTACAAACAAATGAATAATCCAAGGCAATAATGGTATTATTCAAATGTGATTAATACTTGTTCATGATATGGCAAGTATCTGTTGTTACTTATTCTTTATACTTAATATAGCCAACTAGCTGTTGGTTGCTTTAGTATATATTGTAAACAAATTCAAGTTAATAATACAATTTTCATTCTCTCCTCTATTCTGCTTTATCTCTTTTCTCTCCATTCCAAACAACTTACAATTGCCATTGTTAAGTAGTTTATGTATTAAATTCTCATATAAATCAACAATACCTATTGGGTACAAGCGAATTTTTAAGAAGAAGACTGACATGGCTAGTAATATATATACATTTAAGGGATATTTGGTTGTAAAAACTTTCAAATAAATTAATAGAATTAACTATGATGAGATTTTTTTCTCTAATTGCTATGCTTAAATTCATTCAAATTTTATTTGCAACAGTTGCATTCTATGACTAAGAAATTCTTAATGAAAATCTTTTAGAATATGTGTATATGACATAACCTAAAAGTCTTTTATTTTAGAGAATGTTAAAAAGTTCTGCAAGTTATAAAATTTCATTTATAGATTAAAACAAGTTTATCAAAATTGGAATTTTTATTTTGATAATGCAATCAAAGAGTTTGGTTTCATTAAAAATGAAAATGAAACTTGTGTTCACAAGAAGATTAGTAGAAACAATGTTATCTTCTTAGTATTGTATGTAGATGACATACTACTTATTGAGAATGATATCCTAACTTTATAATTTATAAGTATAGTTAGGAAAATGCTTTTCAATGAAGGACTTAGGTAAAACTATTTATGTATTAGGTATTAAGATCTATAAAGATAGATTAAGAACAGCTTGGCTTAAGTCAGAGTACTTACATAAATAAAGTGGTAAAGAGATTTAACATGCAAGAATCTAAAAAAAGATTCTGACCTATGTTATATGAAATAAATCTCTCTAAAAGCCAGTGTTCTATGACACAAGAAGAAAAAGATCGCATGAGTAAGATTCTTTATAGAAACTATCATGTATACCATGTTATGTACTTGTCTTGATGTCTCATACACTTTAAGCATGACAAATAGATATCAAGAAGATCTAGGTGAGTGTCATTGGATAGCAGTCAAGAATATTCTTAAATATTTGAGAAGAATTAAAGATGCGTTCTTGATATATGAGGGTAAGGAAAAACTCATTGTAAGGGATTATAGTGATATTAGTTTCTAAACCGATAAGGATAATTCCTGATCACAATTAGATTTTATATTTTTCTTTAATTATATTGCTATGAGCTAGAAGAGTTTAAAGTAAAGGATAGTGGTCAATTCTACGATAGAAGCTATGTATATATTGCCTTCGATGCAGCTAAAGAGGCTATTTAGATCAAAAAGTCCATTATAGATTAGGAGTTGTCCTAAGCCTTTGTAGCCTAACAAATCTCTATTATGATAACAATGGGGTTATTGCACAGGTAAAAGAACCCATATCTCTCCAACAATTCGAACATATATTTTGGCACTTTCATCTCATTCGAGAGATTATCAAAAGAGGAGATGTGAAAACATGTAGAATACCAACAAATGCTAGTATTGCTGATCCATTAATAAAATCTCTAACACAATAAAGACATGATTATCATACTAGATCCTTAAGTATTAGATACATGAGAAATTGGATTTAGTGCAAGTATAAGATTGTTGATATATGCCCTAAATACAATAGTATTTTAGATGTTTAGTACATTTGTATCATAATATTTTGATTTATATATATATCATTTAATTATTTTATTATTATATATCTATGTATTAATAAATATAATAATACTTTTAAAATAGTAAATTCAATTAGTTGGATACTATTTTTAAATGTCCTAGTCAAGCATTATTGTGAATAGAATAATAACAATATATTGAGACTAGTATGCGAAATGACTAATAATAATATATGTATATTATAATATGAGATATTAAGTCAACACATGAGTACAAGTTAATGAACTAATATGCTAGATCGACCCATCATGAAAACATTACATAGATTATTATATGAATATCATAAGTGATTTTCATAGTAACAATAGTATATGTAATCTTTGGACTTAAGTTATTATTGTTCTCAATATAGAGAATAATATATTTTGATATTTACAAACATTATGTGTAATAAGATGGATTATAAAAAAATAATTATATATGTTATAACTTATATAAAGAGATGTGTGTGATTAAGATAAAATTTATCTTTATTATATAATAAAAGTGATATCTTGAATCCTTTGATTAAGTGAGACTTTGAAAAATGTATAGCTGTGCTCAAATAAATTAATAGATGATATTGATTTCATTTGCTAGAATAAGTGTACTTAAGATATTAATAAAATATAAAATTGAGTTATACGAGAATGACAAATTCTCTGTCTCATGTTTAATTAAGATATCTAAGACAAAAAGATTAAATCACATGGTAATATTAGTCACAAATAAAGTGATGTTAAACCATTAAAATTCTCGTCACTTGGGTAGTCATAATGTGTTTTGTTAGACACCGTTCATTTTTTGTACTACTAAAATTAGATTTTAACGTTACTGCTAAGATAATGAGAACCTATTGGGTCATACATTAAAATCAGAAATAATATATATATAATTTTAAATGAGTTTACGATTCATTAAACTGTTTATTAAATTTATTATGTAAAAGTTGAACTAAATTTATTAGTACCACTTTAATAAATAAATTATGTTTTATAAAAAAGTTTAACTAAATAATTTAAGTTAAAATCAATGATTAAAATAGTATTATAAATATGTGTTATTTATATTTTTAAAGGTGTACTTAGAGTTTAGTTTTACATCCTTACTCTTATAAAGAGAATAACACACAAAACATCACGTACTTAAATCATAAAAACTAATATTTCAATTAAATTCTCGATCATGTGGATACTATAGAGACATAAAAGCAATTGATTTGTATCGTAATTTGACATAGATTGCCTAATTAGAGGTATGTATGTATTTATGATATTGAATTATATATATATATATATATATGATAATACTATGATTTGTTGCATAGATCTTAGAAAGCAAACATTTTATTTATGTATTTGTGCTACGCATATGTACTGGTTTGCTTATAACTCAATCATTATGGCACGATTTAACACTTTAAGATATGCTTAAAGGTTCAACATTATCAATACATATCTAAGCGATGACTTCAACCCCTTCATGAATCGTTTAATTTTATCCTTCTCTTTTGAAACTATAGAGTAACAAAATTACTCAAAACTTTAACTTCATACTATGACACTGATATATCATCTTGAGTTTAATGTATAAATTAATCTAACATAGTATCATGGAATACTTCAGAACAATATTTACTTAAAAAAACCTCTTTGAAGGCCTCCTAAGTCTATTTTTCATCTTGTTTAATAATTTTTATAGTATTTCACTAATGATTGACATCTTCAACAAAATAAAAAGTTGCAAGTTTAATCTAAATTTTTGTAGGCAATTGCAACCCATCAAAGATACATTTAATTTGTGCAACTCACTCTTTAACAATCAATAAGTTGGTTTTTTCATTAAAAATTGGTAGATTTAATTTTCTAGACTCACTCAATACCAGTGTACTCTTAATTTCAGTACTCTAGCTATATCAGATGACCTATTGTTTGTAAAATTACGAATTACACTGACAAATTTTTGTATAATCTAACGATATTCTCCAAGCTCACTTCTTCCTTATAAAGAAGATGACACAGTTTTTTTATTATCCTTAAACATACTAAAACACAAGAATTAAATCAAAAGGAATAAGAAAACAAAATTGAAATATAAAAAATATTTAAAACAATCGAAATAAAATCTAAATTTTTAAATAAAATGTAATAATAGTAACAAAAAAGTAACATAAAACAAGTAACTAAAAATCTTATCTCAATAAAAAAATTGTTAACAAAATAAAAATTCTATTTATAAATGCAGTCACTACCCTTCTATCTATTACCTAATATAATTTTTTTTTAATATAGAATTAGCAACCTTTTTTTTTTTTAATATAAAGTTAGTAACTAATCTTTTACCATATTTCATATTCACTCTCGATAATGGTAAGCTCAAAGGTTTGCTCCATGCTGTTAGGAGGAGAATCTAGTGAAATGATAGATTCAGAAAGTTGTGCTCCATTCTAGTAAGGTCCAGTGTAACTAAATCTACCTAACTACCTTCATTAGTTGAGCTCTCTGCCAAATTTTTTGTCCATCTTCTTTCAGTTCGATGAGTATTATAACATCACTTAATCCGGAATAAATGTCATACTATTAATTTATTCTTATTAACCCTTTTCCAATAAACTCATAAACATATTAATGCCTCCCACACTCTCTCTTCGATTGAACGAGGGACCGAATCAGTGTTTGTATAATAGACATTTGTTCGTGCTAATGTTGCTCTTACCTTGTCTACATGTAACTATCTTAAATCTTTCATAAAACCCCACCAAGAATACTCTGCTCACTTCTATTAACAATAGTCCACCAATCACATTTTATCTGAACCATAATACAAAGTTACACAAAAAATATTTTAATATTAAAATATTATAAGTAAATAATAAATGCTAAAAGAAACAATAATTAACCAATAAAAGTAAACAAAAATCGAATTTAAGTAACTAAAGGAAGTTATTAACAACCTACCTATTGCTATTTCATTTAAAATCTAAAGGCTAAGTTTTGATACTAGCTATTACGCTCCCAAATTAGGGTATGTAATTTAAGATTTTATAGAATAATTTAAAATTAAAAGTACATGGGCGTATATATTTTAATAGAATTTTTTATGAATTATAGGAACTCAAAATTTAAATTTATAAAATCTTAAATTTCTATAACACTTCTATTATTTTTTATGAAATCTCAAACTACCACAATAGTAATAAATTTATTAAAAATAGAACCTCAAACATTCATCATATCAAAATTTAATACATTATTTTAACTAAATTTATATAATCTCTAGTGTAATTACAACTTTTTTTTTATAAACATACTATACATAATAAAATATTCTTCTAAAATGTATCTAGTTAAAGAATTATATTTCTTCCATATCTTTTTATACTTTAGTTGCCCAAAAAAAAAAATTTGAAAAGTAAGTTGTAGGCCAAAATTTACTAAACAATCACATATAAAAGAGGGTTACAAAAGAAAATTTATTAATGATGATGCAAGTATAAATAATGATAATGATAACAAAATAATAATATAATATAATTATTATTATGTGAAATGTATAGTTTTGAAATACTATTTTTAAGAATTGTCATCCAAAGAACATGTAACTGTATACTTTAAAAGTTTTATACTTAAAAACCGTTGCCTATAACTTTAAATTTACAAACTTTTATCATGAAACTGAAATCAAATCCATAGTTACTAATGTTAAACAAAAAGTTTTACTTTATTTCATAATTTAGGCACACACACAGTAATAACAAAATAATTTATTTATGTTATTTCAACATTTCATAAATATTAGAAATATAATTTAGTCGTAATATTTTGGTTAAATTCTTTGAAATTTATACAAAATATAACAAAATAGTAATATATTATTTGAATATTAATCCACATATCATACTTTCAAAATTAAATATTAACCTTTTAAAATGAAAAATATGTATTCTGTTTTATATATTTGTTTTAAAATAAAAGATTTGCATGCTTTAGATAAATTTATTTTATATTTACAATAATAATTAAGTGTAAAAATCATATTTTATAATTTTTAAAATACTAAAATACTCAATTATATATATAATTATTTACTTATATCAAAATATAGTCGTCTCCTCTATGGCTGCATCGACTTCTCCTTCCTTTTACTATCACCATCTAATATTATTTTATAAAACAAAAGTATTATTACTAAGAAGAATTTATAACTTAAACTATTGATATTAAAAATAAATTAATTCTTAACCTAAATCAAACCAAGATTCGGTCTAAAATATTTTAAAATTTTAGACCTCTAAAATAGAAATTATCAAAAAAATTCTTAAAATATGAGTAATTATAAAAGTAGTCCAAAATATTAACAATTTAAACCAAAAATTTTAAATTTTATAATCTTACACTAAAATATAAAAAATATTATTATGACTCAAAAATTTTTAACTACTTGCAAATAGATTCTCCTAATTTATAGAATAAAATAAAATTTTATAAATTTTGTATTTTTACCTTCAACCGATTAACTTATTTTCATTCAATTTTCAATAATTTTTAATAAATTTTTTTGACAAAACTATCAAATTCAATTCAAAAATTTATTAATTATAAATTTAAGAACTTAAAATGATTGAATTTCTAATTTTTAATTTATCAAAATAAAATCTAAATTTTTCATCCAATTTTATCACTTTTTTGTACTTAAATATAAATATTTTATTTCCAAAATAAAGTAAAAAAGAGAATATTATCTTAAAATTTCTGCCCATATTTCTAAACTTCTTATTCCTTTCTTTTTTCTCGGGACTCTATTTTTCTTCTTCCTCTTTTCTTTTTTTTTTTTTCTTTCTCTCCTTTCTTTTTCTCTTCTTTCTTCTTCTTTTTCATCTCTCTTCTTGTTGCTTCTAAGTTCTTCTCTTTTATTCTTGGTTTGACAAAATAAATTTATCTACACATATTTAAATATATAAGTGTGTAGGCCAAATGCATAAACTAAAGAAATTGGCTTAGTTTTTGACATTTGAACTTTAAAAAAAAAAATTAGGTTGAATATTATATAATAAGTTAAGCTTGCTATCAATTCAAAAAACTAACATATTAATTAGTATTGTTTGTTTGTTCTTATAAATTTAAATCAATTCATATTTTATTTGACGTAAAGTAAAAGATTTTGATACGAACCTCGCTAAGAATAACGAGACCTGAACTCAACAAAGAACTCAAAATCGTTTTATGATCAGATTTGAATAGAACGTCGACTCGTTGTTTATAAAGAAACAAAAACCTTGGTATAATATAGATGCCACAAATGGTGATGGAAATCCGTTCGATAAGTCACTGATGAACGCCACAAGAATAATTTTTGATAAGTTTGAATAGTTCTTCAAAGAATTAAAGAGAAAATAACTCTCAATTTTTCTGACTAATGAATTCTGATTGCTTCTTATTCAAAGGTGCCTTTTTATAAGCAAAAATTGTATCTTATACTTACTTAAGATAGAAAGGAAAGCTAACTAATTAAATAAATTTATAAATGAACTCAAACACTCCAAGGAAAGCTGACTAATTAAATAGACTTATAAATAAACTCAAACACTCCTAAATATTCCTATTTTACTTGTTAAAAAAGTAAGTTTAGATTTGGCCAGACTTTTCTAGAGTTTGAATCATGCAGATCCATCTTTGCTAGATATGTGACCAAGCTCAATGGATCTCCACAAATTTACTTGGGTCCAAACTTATTGAATTAGCCCATTAAGTGCATCTTTGAACTTCTTTACTTGTGCTATCGTAACTGGACCAATCGGAACTTGAATTGAATTCTTTGTAGTTGTGCCATGATTTGTATCATTCCTCTCCTCTTGAAAAGGATTTGTCCTCAAATCATCACCTTTATTAACTTTGAAGTCTTCCATTTGTCAATTTTTACTTGATGAGCTGAAACGCATTCTCTTGCTCTTCTCCCTATTTGAAACCAACGTTTTTCTTTATTACCTCAATGAGCGGTGCGGTTAAAGTACTAAAGTCTTTCACAAACCATCGGTAGAAACTAGCGAGTCCATGAAAACTTCGTACGTTACCTATGCTCGTGGGACTCGGTCATTCTTGAATTGTACGAATTTTCTCTTCATCAACCTGTATTCCTTATGCACTCACAATGAAACCAAGAAACACAAGTTTATCGGTGCAAAAGGTGCATTTCTTTAAGTTAGCAAATAACTTCTCTTTTTTAAGTACATCTAAAACTGATTTTAAATGCACAATATGATCATCCAAGTTTTTGCTGTAAATGAGAGTATCATCAAAATAAACAACGACAAATCTGCCTATGAACACACACAATACATGGTTCATTAATCGCATAAATGTGCTCGGTGTATTAGTTAACCCGAAAGGCATTACTAACCATTCATACAAACCGTATTTTGTTTTAAAGGTAGTTTTCCATTCATCACCCTCTTTCATGCATATTTGATGATACCCACTCTTCAAATCAACTTTTGAAAAAATACAAACTCCATGCAATTCATCTAACATGTTGTCTAAGCGAGGAATGGGATGTCGATACTTTGTCGTAATGTTGTTGATCGCTCGGCAATCAACACATATTCTTCAAATGCCATCCTTCTTAGGTACAAGTAAAACTAGAACGGCACATGGACTCATGCTCTCCTTCACGTAACCTTTTGCCATCAACTCACTTACATGCTTTTGAAACTCTTTTGTCTTCTCAGAATTGCTCCTATAAGCTGGTTGCTTTGGAATTGTCGTACCAGGTACAAAATCAATTTGATATTCAATCCCTTGGATATGAGGTAATCCCTGTGGCATTTTTTTTGGGAAAGACATCCTCATATTCCTGCAAAAGAAAAACCATAGAGTTAGGCAAAATAAGATCAATCTCATTAGTATTTAAAAATATCTCTTTGTACAAAAGTACAATCATTGGTTGATTTAAAAATTTCGCTCTTTTTATTTCACTCTCTTTTGCATAAAATTTGTTTTTCTCTCTATTTTGTTTTTAATGACTGAATCTACACTTTTTTTTTTCTCTTTCAATTTTTTCTCTCGAATTGTCACTCGTTTTCTTTTTATCTCTCTCTTTCTTTTGATCACACTTCTTTCGTAACCACATTTAATCCTCATACACTTGTTGCGATGTTAAAAGTACAAGAGTGATTGGTCGTTGATTAAATACAAAAGAATACTTGTTCGTAAAGCCATCGTGCTTCACACGCCTATCAAACTGCCATGGACGCCCTAACAAAAAATGTCCAGCTTGCATCTGTACTATATCATACAACACTTCATCTTCATATTTGCCAATCTAAAATACAACTATCACCTGCTTATTTACCCTCATCTCTCTATTGTCATTTAACCACTGTAATTTGTACGGTTTAGGGTACTTTAACGTGTGCAATTTTAATTTTTTCACTATTATTGTGCTTGCAACATTAGTACAACTACTACTATTAATAATCATACTACACACCTTGTCCTTAATATGGCACATAGTATGAAAGAGATTCTCTCGTTACACTTCTTCAACTTCTTTTGCCTGTAAACTCAACACTCTCCTAGTTACTAATGTCAATGCATCAGAGACTAAATACTCCTCCTCGGTAAGATTCTCCAATGGCGGCATGTCATCGGTGTTAGAATCTTCATCGTCAGTTACAATGTCACCATTATCTTGCATCACCATAACTCATTTGTTTGGACATTGACTTGCTATGTGTCCCTTGCTTTGACATTTAAAACATTTAATATCACGGTTTCTAGAGGTAAAAGTGTCAATTTTACCTTGAGAAATGTGGTTGGTGTTCTCGAACTTGAGCTCAAACTTGTGCTTGGGTGTTACGGATGTTTGCAGCTTGTCTTCTTTTTTTGTGAAATTCAATTTCCAAAAGAATGCACTCGAACTTTGATTTAGATGTGCATTGCCCCTCCTCTTGAGTTAGGGCTCAATTTTGATGGCCATATAAACCAAATCCTCTAATTTTACATAATATTATAATTCCACCGCGTTTGCAATTTCTCGATTCAAACCACCCAAAAATCTAGCCATAGTAGCTTCTCAATCCTCCTCTATATTCGCTCGGATTATAGTTATTTTCATTTCTTTATAATAATTCTCCACGCTTCGGTTGCCTTGCGTAAGACTTTGCAATTTTTGATACAACTCCCTGTTATAATAGCTTGGAACAAACCATTTTCTCATCACAGTTTTCATCTTCTCTCATGTTTCTATCAGACGTTCTCTATTTCTTCTCTTACTCAAAACCAATTGATCCCACCAAACAATAGCATAATCAAAAAATTCAATGACTACAAGTTTTACCTTCTTTATCTCAGAGTAGTTGTGGCAATCAAAAATTAGCTCCATCTTATTTTCCCACTCAAGATAAGTCTCGGGATCATTTTGGCCTTGAAATGAAGGCACCTTCATCTTAATGCTACCCAAATTATTATCCTCCCGATTCTAATTTTTTCTAACACGTTCAACTCTCCTATTGTTGCCTACCAAGTATCTATCTTCATCCTCAAAACTGCAGTTGTTGTATTCTTCAAAATCTTTTACTATACGCTGTTGTTGAACGCTTTCCTTTCAATTCCCTCGATTGACATTTTCTAATCTATTCAATCGTTCACTAATTTGCTCTAATTCCAGCTTCATCATCTATCTCATATCTCCCACCAAAACTTCCATGTATAGCCTTGAATTCATACCTATTTGTGCTTTCTCATGATATGAGACATGATTTCTACATGAGATAAGTTATAAAAAAAAAAAAAAAAAGACCTCACAATTCTCTTCCTTACGTGTTTATACTCAAGAATATGAATCACTATGCACTCGTGTTTCATTTAAAAATTTGCAGCTTTTATCCCTCTAATGCTCTCACCACTCTTGCCTTTTTTCACTTAATAATTCTCTTTCAGTTCTTTTCAAATTAACAAACAATAACCAAAAATTTCTTGCAACAATTTGTTCAAGACTTACTACGATAAAATAAAGACTGTAAATAAAATCGTGTCACAGATTTTAAAAGTTTTAATTTCGTACAAAGTATTTCAATTTTATACCCACTGATTTGGAAATTGAGAATTATAAGGAAAATCTTAAAATTTGATACACAAATATTAGGGTGTTGATGATAAAGTGAAATATGAAATTTTTATTTTTTTTTCGATTTTTTCACTTTTTTTTATTTCTTTTTTTTAATATCAAAAATTGCGAAAAGAATAACAGATTGTGAAAAGAATAACAAAAAAGATAGGTAAATCTAACGCTAGAATAACCTTTGCTCTGATACTAAATGATACGAACCTCGCTAAGAATAATGAGACCCGAATTCAACAAAAAACCCAAGATCATTCTACGATCAGATTTGAATGAAACCTCAACCTGTTATTTATAAAAAAATAAGAACCTCAGTATAATGTAGACGCCATAAATGGTGATAGAAGTCCGTTCGATAAGTCACTGATGAACGCCACAAGAATAATTCTTGATAAGTTTGAATAGTTCTTCAAAGAACCAAAGAGAAAAATAACTCACAATTTTTCTTACTAATGAATTCTGATTGCTTTTTATTCAAAAGTGCCTTTTTATAGACAAAAATCGTATTTCGTACTTACCTAAGACAGAAAGGAAAGCTGACTAATTAAATAGACTTATAAATGAACTCAAACACTCTAAGTAAAGCTAACTAATTAAATAGACTTATAAATAAACTCAAACACTCCTAAATATTTCTATTTTACTTACTAAAAAAATCAAGTTTAGATTTGGTTAGACTTTTCTAGAGTTTGAATCATGCAGATCCATTTTTGTTGGATATATGGACCAAGCTCAATAAGTCTTCACGAATTTACTTGGGTTCAAATTTTTTGAATTAACCCGTTAAGTGCATCTTTAAACTTTTTTATTTGTACTCTCGTAACTGGACCAATCGGAATTTGAATTGAATTTTTTGTAGTTGTACCATGATTTGTATCAAATTTTAACCTATTTAATCATGTGACGCATTAATCATGGTTAAATTCATCCATTATGATCCACATGACTCACATTATTCATTTCTTTATTTTTTTTAATACCATATTTTATGCGATAATCTTTATTAGAATATAAAAAATAATTATTTAGAGACCGTACGCGCATAAGAACTTAAATATTACCTAATATTATTTATTATTGGTATAATGTTTATCATCAATAAAAAAGATTATCTTATTAAATTGTATTATTTATTCGTTTTTATAAATTTAAAATGATTGACATTAAACTCCTCTTCTGAAAGCTACTGTTGAAGGACGAACATAGACTACGAAAGCCGCCATGTATGACCATTTTTATGCAGAGTTACAAAATGCATTATATAATTAAAAACAAGAAGTTGTTATTCCCTTGGATGCTTAGGTAGGCCGAGTCAAACTTTCAATAACAAAATTTATAATTTTTTATTAATATAAAGTTCATAGAGTATTAATTTCTTTCTTACGAAGACAATAATAGTATTGCTTGGCAGAAGATAGCTAAAGCATGAATGAAATTTACAAGAAATTCTGTTCTCGCTGGTTCCCATTTGTACCGTCTCTTTCAATAGACTGACTGTAATTTCGTAAAATTCTAAGTACGACTAAAAGTAAATAATTAAGATTATTTTGAATATATTTTTAAATATGTATTTATATTTAAATAATATATTATTTAAATATAAATACATA
>CP135562.1:4109231-4122536 GCA_032401905.1 Swietenia macrophylla | reverse complement strand
GAATAATCTTGGGCCTTCTAATGGGCTATGACTATTATTTTCAACATTTTCTAAATCCATAGAACAACATTTCAAACACCTTCACATTTTCCTCCAAGTAGTAAAAAAGAATGGCTTAGTAGTGTTGGCCACCAAGATGAAACTTTTTCAAACCAAAGTCAGATTTCTAGGACATGAAATATACCAAGGTACTATTCAATCAATTAATAGGACTATTGAATTTGCTTCCAAATTTTCAGACGAGATCAAAGAAAAAACCCAATTACAGAGATTTTTAGGATCTCTCAACTATGTAGCAGACTTCTTTCCAAATATTAGGCAAATTTGTGAACCATTATACAAGAGATTACAGAAGAACCCAATTCCTTGGACAGAACAACATACCCAAGTAGTTAAGATGATCAAAAACAAAGTCAAGGTCATACCATGCCTAACAATTCCTCAACCTAGTGCATTTCTTATTGTAGAAACAGATGCTTCGGACATAGGATATAGAGGAATTCTTAAACAAAAGCTAGATGGGTCAAATAAGGAATCAATTGTTAGATATCACTCAGGTGTCTGGCTCGGATCTCAAAAAAATTACTCAACAATCAAAAAATAAAATTTTATCAATTGTTTTGTGCATCATGAAATTTCAAGATGACTTATTCAACAAACATTTCTTACTTCGAATTGATTGCAAATCTGCAAAAGAAGTTTTAGAAAAAGACGTCAAAAATCTTGTTTCAAAACAAATTTTTGCCAGATGGCAAGCAATTCTTTCCAACTTTGATTTTCAAATTGTCTATATAAAGGGCGAAGATAATTCTCTCCCAAATTATCTTACAAGAGAGTTCCTGCAAGGTAAACCAAACACTTAAACTCCCAAATTATCTTCCAAGAGAGTTCCTACAAGGCTTACAAGGTTTGTAAGAAGCTCACGGGAGATCTCTTAGAAAGGTGAGAGAAAAAATTCTTAAGTGCTCTGAGTGACCTTTAGGAAAAACCCCTTCTTACTCAAACCCATTCAACCTACTCAAACCAAACACTCAAATCTTCTCAAGAATCCTTGGGATCAAACCATCCAAACAACCATGGAAGGAAGAGATAGCTTCTTCCTCGAAGATCAATGTGAAGATCAACAAGAGGATATACCCAGGTTACAATATCCTCTAGCCTTTCCTTCTCAAAATAATCAACCATCGTCTTCTCGTACTCAACATTCATCTCAAACTCAATTCCTTTTAGATGATCCAGATTTCATAAGAAACCATTATGGTGTTGGAATGTACTGTCCAATACCAATAACAGGTTTCGAATACCCATTTACTCATCACCAAATCAAATTCCAATTTCATTCACCAATTTCTTATATTGACCTCCATATTGTACATACCATGAAACCCAATTACAATATCGATTATATCAAGGTAAACCTAACAGTTCAACATATCAACTCCCCACGATAAACCTTTCTTCCGGTCTACCATTACTATCATAGGTAGATCATCAAAAAATTAATAAATTAATAAATCTAGTATTTTGATGAACAAAGATGTAGGAAAAAATTATTGTTGTACAAGAAGTTTTAGTGAAACATAGAGAGATTATTGTTATTCAGGTGTTTTAAGATACAGGGTTCGAAGAGTCAGGGCAGTAGCAGTGAGAACTGTTCATACGTTGGCAAGCCGGGTGTTCCAGGCAGTAAGACCCGAGGGAGGCCGTAGGATCATTGGTAAGCCCAGGTGTTCCAGTAGCTTTTCTGATTTTAGAATTTTGTGTTTTAGAATATTTGGGTAATTCTAGTCTCAAAGTGTCGATCTAAAATTATTGTTCGATAATAGTTTTGAATATGTCTTGTTCAGTCAAAAAACTAGATTATAAAAATTTATGTAAATTAAGTTTCAAGAGTTTCAAGAAAACTCTAGATTGTTAGAATCTAGAGAACTCATGACCAAAATCACCAAGTTTGGAAGACAACCGTGAGGAATCATTCAACCAAAGACAAGGAAACAAGGAATCATGCAAGCCAAGACAAGAAAATTGTCGGTGCAAAATTATTCAACATTTCATGATCAAAAGAAGACAAACAACTTCGGCAATACTGTTCAACCTATGGGACCCACATCATTTATGAAGGCCACTTTGTCAAAAAGGTGGTTCAATGACTTAAGATTATTCAAGATTTGTCATCATGAAGGTCACTTTGTCAAAAAGGTGATTCAATGACTCAAGATTATTCAAGATTCGTCATCATCAAGCCAGATTATTCAAAATTAGTCATGATCAAGGCAAAATATTCAAGATTCGCCATGATCAAGGCCACTTTTTCAAAAGGTGATTCAATAATTCAAGATCTGTTATCATGAAGGCCACTTTGTCAAAAGGTGGTTCAAAATTTTCAAGATTCCCATCAGGCACAAAGACAAACTTTCAAAAAGAAACACCATTATGTTTCTTCAATCATTCAATTGTAATAGTTCATTTTAGCATGTATAAATGGACTCAAAACCAATAGCCTTAGGCAGAGCTAAAACTGAGAGCTTCCGAGAGTTTTGCACACCGCTTACTCCTTACTCTATAAAAACTTGCAATCCCCTGTACAATTCCACCAAAAAAATCAGTGTACAATTTCTGTAAAAATTTAATAAAATCTTTCAATTTCAATCAATTTCTTGACCGTGTTGCATAATCAATTTCATTTTAAATTATATCAAAAACTAAATCCAATTCCAAGATCTATTTTCAAATCATAAACAAATTCCAAATTTTAAAATTAATTTCAAAATCCTTTTCAAATCTTTTTCAAAATTTTCTTCAAATTTTATGCTTCTAAAACCAAGGACAACCCCAGAGTCATCAAATCCAGAGAACTCATGACCAAAATTACCAACTTTAGTCAAAAAATCAACAAGGATACCTTACCCAATATCCCCTATAGCACAATTTATGACATAGGTTACTTTGATTACAAAAACGCAAGCTCAATCAAGGAACACGAAGAAACCCTTTCTCTTCAAAATGAATTTGAAGAGATTAGGCTCCTCAATTCCACAGCCATCAATAGATACAAAGAACAAGGTTTCAACTACTTCCATTTTGGGTTAGTACAAATCGCAATCAAGCCCCTTTCAAGAACAGGATTAGATTCCCCAATCTTACTCATGCTTAGAGACAAAACCATACTCAAAGACGATCGAGGAGAGACAACCATGCTTAGTATTCAAACGGAAAGAGACGATACACCAACCTTTACTTATACCCCAAAACTCCTTCAATGGAATGAAATCACCATTCCAGAGGTATGGAGATTCCAAAACCCACAAGTTTCGAGAAACCTAGTCCAAAAAGATCTTAAACAAGTAGTAGAAACCTCTGATGGTCAAGTTTTACTTAGATTCAATTCCTTTAGACAACCAAGAACATTAAGCAGCTTTGCTGAATTCCAAGCTGCTAGGTTATCATTTTCAATACCATCAACTTCTAGACCAAATAGGATAGAAGAGGTAGAAACTCAAAGTTCTGTTAGCTACTCAAATCCCGTAGCTGAACCAATACCTCAACAAACTCCTACTCCTGGATCCCCCACGTTGTCTGACTTTCAATCCATCAATATGATTACCAACGACAACTTTCAAATAGACAAAGACTTTCTTAGGCAAGATTTCAAGACCAACACCAATAAACCCAAGGTAGAATGGTTCTACAAAACTTTTGATAAAACAAAACGCAACCAAATTAGAGAAGTTTGGTATGAAGAAATGAATAGGCTTAAGGTCAACATCCCATTCTTCACATGGTTCCAGATGTATTTAGACAGCCATAACATAGAATACCCTTTCAAAACCATTGATATCAATGTCAATCATAGTCAACTCAGGAAATGGGAAACCAAAAGTCATGGTATTATTCAATCTGTCCACCCACCATTAAAATCCATCAATCTTAAGATTTCTGAGAATAGCATTCCAGCATCCCCCTTTAAGATAGTTGACAATAGACCTAATACAGATACTACAAACTAAGGTGA
Organism: Swietenia macrophylla; assembly: GCA_032401905.1. Lineage (NCBI taxonomy): Eukaryota > Viridiplantae > Streptophyta > Magnoliopsida > Sapindales > Meliaceae > Swietenia > Swietenia macrophylla. Next base: position 4,118,524 of record CP135562.1, on the reverse strand, counting down.
TATCAAGAAGGTCTACGAGCAAAACAACTACCAAAGTCAAATTCTTCACATAATTTCCAAACAGGTCAGCCATATCGAAGACAAGTTGGATAACATCCAAACCAAACAACCTAACCAATTTCCTTCCAATGTTTCACCATCGTTATTCAAACCTTACAATTTACCACAGTCACAACAGGAACCAATCACCTTTCCAAAAATAGACATTTTAGACCAAATCAACAAAAAATTGACAATGTTACCAGGCTCATCCAACGTCAATACTATAGATGAAACCAATAGTGTGTAGACTAGTGACACCGAGCCCGTTCAAATAGATAGAGTCCAAAGACAACAAAGGCCCAAAATCAATTGGAGGAATAGTTCAACCCGAAACTATTACCCAAGACCTACCCCGCTTGATATCCAATATGAAGAAAGATCCAAATATGTTAGTACCCAATACACTGGAGAAATCATTTATGAGTGAAATACAGATGGCAGATCCGAATACGAAATCATGAACCTACTCCAAGAAATAGGTATGGCTGCCATAGCTTACAAAGCACTCAAAAATACATACCACACAGCTGCCAAATACATAGTTACAGGATTTACTAGATCCCTTAGGTACTGGTGGGACAATAGTTTAAGTATCCATACTCAACAAAGCATCCTCAACCACAGTGAAAAAATCCAAATTGAAGATGATCAAGGTTTCATTACCGAACATGAAAAACAAAATGCTGTAGAAGTCCTTATCCATACCATAGGAATGCATTTTATAGGCAACCCTCAAGAAGAATTGCAAAGTTCAAAAATAGTCTTAACCAATCTTAGGTGTCCAACTTTAGGAGACTTTCGATGGTACAAAGACATCTTCAGCACCCATATTTTCCAAAGGCAAGACTGTAATGTGTCTTTTTGGAAAGAAAGATTCATTTCAGGCTTACCCAAATTCTTCAGTGATAGAATACTCAAAAAGTTAGTTGAATTCACAGGAGGAAGCTCAATTCCTTGGGATTCAATTACTTATGGTCAATTGTTTGCTTTTGTCAAAAAAGAGGGACTGGCATTATGCCAAGAACAAAAAGAAAAGAAGAAAACCGAAAGGTACTCATTTACTCAAACTGTAAGAAGTTTTTGTCAATAATATGGTTATGAAAAAATCCAACAACCATCCCGAAGAAATAAGCCCAAGCTTAAACACATTTCTTACTATTCTAAGCCCAGAAAAGAAAAAGCCCAATTCAATGAGTCTTATTATAAAATCAATAAGAAGTACAAAAATCAATACCGACCAAATAGAAAGTCCAAAAAAGATTTAGTCTGTTGGACTTGCAAAAAGCCCGGACATACCTCAAATAACTGTAGAACCAAAAACAAAATCATCGAAATCTTCAAAGACCAAGATGACCTCAGAGAAAAGTTTAGACAACTTCTATTAAGTGAAGATTCAAATAGTACTCAAGATAGTTCTGATGAAATCCAACAAATAGACAACCCTAGTAGCAGTAGCGAAGACAATCAGAATTGTAGTTGTTCTAAGGGTATATGCAATTGTACTAGCATCAATATGATTAATAGAAATAAGCAAGACAAGCAATTCCTTTTAGATATCATAGACAAGATTGATGATCCAGACACTAAGAGGGAGTATCTACTCAAGCTTAAGGATATCATTACCCAAGAAAACCAAGTCAACAACCCAGAACCTTTCAGTTTCAACAAAATCTTCGAAAAATACCCTACTCAAAACCTTTTTACACAGGTTACAATAGGAGAACTTCAGGAAGAGGTTAAATAACTCAATAAACAAATCAAGGATTTAAACCAAAAACTCCAAGAACAACAGATCCAACAACTTCAAACCAATGTTAGGTTAGAATTGTTAGAAAATACCCAAAACAAAGGAAAAGCTATTATAGATGACCAAATTGCAAATCGGCAAGCTGAACCAAGTCAAGTCCTTGACCCCGAACAACAATTAGGTGATAGTGATTTTATTCAACTTATTAATAGGATCAATTTTCAAAAATGCTATATCAATATCTCCTTACACATAGGCAATAGTTTTCATCTTAATACAACTGCCTTAGTTGATTCAGGAGCATATCAAAACTGTATTAAAGAAGGTATCATTCCAACCCAATTCCATAAACGACCCAGGAAGCATAAAATTTGAAGAAAATTTTGAAAAAGATTTGAAAAGGATTTTGAAATTAATTTTAAAATTTGGAATTTGTTTATGATTTGAAAATAGATCTTGGAATTGGATTTAGTTTTTGATATGATTTAAAATGAAATTAAAAATGAAATTGATTATGCAACACGGTCAAGAAATTTATTGAAATTGAAAGATTTTATTGAATTTTTACAGAAATTGTACACGAATTTTTTTGGTGGAATTGTACAGGGGATTGCAAGCTTTTACAGACTAAGAAGTAAGCGGTGTGCAAAACTCTCGGAAGCTCTCTGTTTTAGCTCTGCCTCAGGCTATTGGTTTTGAGTCCATTTATACATGCTAAAATGGACTATTACAATTGAATGATTGAAGAAACATAATGATGTTTACTTTTGAAAATTTGTCTACGTGCTTGATGGGAATCTTGAAAATTTGAACCACCTTTTGACAAAATGGCCTTCATGATGACGGACCTTGAATTATTGTACCACTTTTTGAAAAAATGGCCTTGATCATGACGAATCTTGAATATTTTGCCTTGATCATGACTAATTTTGAATAATTTGGCTTGATGATGACGAATCTTGAATAATCTTGAGTCATTGAACCACCGTTTTGACAAAGTGGCCTTCATAATTGATGTGGGTCCCGTAAGTTAAACAGTATTGCCGAAGCTGTTTGTCTTCTTTTCATCATGAGATCTTGAATAATTTTGCACCGTCATTTTTCTTGTCTTGGCTTGAATGATTCCTTGTTTCCTTGTCTTTGGTTGAATGATTCCTCACAGTTGTCTTCCAAACTTGGTGATTTTGCTCATGAGTTCTCTAGATTCTAACAATCTAGAGTTTTCTTGAAACTCTTGAAACTTAATTTACATAAAATTTTATAACCTAGTTTTTTGACTGAACAAGAGATATTCAAAACTATTATCGAACAATAATTTTAGATCGACACTTTGAGACTAAAATTACCCAAATATTCTAAAACAAAAAATTCTAAAATTAGAGAAGCTACTGGAACATCTAGGCTTACCAACGATCTTACGGCCTCCCTCGGGTCTTACTGCCTAGAACACCCGGCTTGCCAACGTATGAACAGCTCTCACTGCTACTGCCCTGACTCTTTAACCCTGTATCTTAAAACACCTGAATAACAATAATCTCTCTATGTTTCACTAAAACTTCTTGTACAACAATAATTTTTTCCTACATCTTTGTTCATCAAAATACTAGATTTATTAATTTATTGACTTTTTGATGATCTACCTATGATAGTGATGGTAGACCGGAGGAAAAGTTTGGCGTGAGGAATTGACATGTTGTATTGTTAAGTTTACCTTGGTATAGTCAATATTGTAGTTTGGTTTTATGGTACGTTCAATATGGAGGTCAATATAAGAAATTGGTGAGTGGAAAAGGAGTTTGATTCAATGATCAGCAAATGGGTATTCGAAACCTGTTATTGGTATTGGACAGTACATTCCAACACCATAATGGTTTCTTATGAAATCTAGATCATCTAAAAGGAATTGAGTTTGAGATGAATGTTGAGTACGAGAAGACGATGGTTGATTATTTTGAGAAGGAAAGGGTAGAGGATATTGTAACATGGATATATCCTCTTGTTGATCTTCGAGGAAGAAGCTATTTCTTCCTTCCATGGTTGTTTGGATGGTTTGTTCCCAAGGATTCTTGGGAAGATTTGAGTGTTTGGTTTGAGTAGGTTGAGTGGGTTTGAGTAAGAAGGGGTTTTTCCTAAAGTTCACTCAGAGCACTTAAGAATTTTTTCTCTCTACTTTCTAAGAGATCTCTCATGAGCTTCTTACAAACCTTGTAAGACTTGTAGGAACTCTCTTGCAAGATAATTTGGGAGTTTAAGTGTTTGGGAAGAAATAGCTTCTTCCTCGAAGATCAACAAGAGAGTTCCTGATACAAATCATGTCACAACTTCAAAGAATTCATTAGTCAAAATTTGAGAGTTATTTTCTCTTTAGTTCTTTGAAGAACTATTCGAATTTATCAAGAATTATTCTTGTGGCGTTCATCAGTGACTTATCGAACGGACTTCCATCACCGTTTGTGGCGTCTGCATTATACCGAGGTTCTTGTTTCTTTATAAACAACGGGTCGAGGTTCCATTCAAATCTGATCGTAGAACGATCTCGGGTTCCTTGTTGAGTTCAGGTCTCGTTATTCTTAGCGAGGTTCATATCATTTGGTATCAAAGCAAAGGTTATTCTAGCGTCAGGTTTGCCTATCCTTTTTGTTATTCTTTTCGCAATTCTTGATATAAAAAAAAAGAAAGAAAAAAGAAAAAAAAAGAGAGAAGAAAGAAAAAAAAAAAAACAGAGAGAGAAAAAAAAAGTGAAAAAAAAAACGAAGAAAAAAAAACGAAAATTTTATATTTCAGTTTGTCATCAACACCCTAATATTTGTGTACCAAATTCTAATATATATTCCTTGTGATTCTTAATTTCCAAATTAGTGGGTATAAAATTGAAATACTTTGTGCAAAATTAAAACCTTTATAATCCGTGACGCGGCCTTATTTTCAGCCTCTATTTTGCCGTAGTAAGTCCTGAAAAATTGTTGCAAGAAATTTTTTGGTTATTGTTTGTTAGTTTCAAAAGAACCGAAAAAGAATTATTGAGTGGAAAAAGGCAAGAGTGGTAAGAGCATTAGAGGGATAAAAGCCGGAAATTTTTGAGTGAAACACGAGTGCAGAGTGATTCATATTCTTGAGTGTAAACACGTTAGGGAGAGAATTGTGAGGTCCTTTTTTTTTATAACTTATCTCCTGCAGAAATCATGTCACAACACGACCACGAGAAAGCACAAACAGGGATGAATTCAAAGCTATACATGGAAGCTTTGGTGGGAGAGATGAGATGGATGATGAAGCTGGAATTAGAGCAAATTAGTGAACGGTTGGATAGATTAGAAAATACCAATCGGAGGAATCGGAGGGAAAGCGCTCAACAACAGCGTACAGTAGAAGATTTTGAGGAATATAACAATGGCAGTTTTGAGGAAGAAGATAGACACTCGGTAGGCAGCAATAAGAGGGTTGAACGTGTTAGAAAAGATTGGAATCGGGAGGATAATAATTTGGGCAGTATTAAGATGAAGGTGCCTTCATTTCAAGGCAAGAATGATCCCGAGGCTTATCTTGAGTGGGAAAAGAAGATGGAGCTTGTTTTTGATTGCCACAACTACTCTGAAATAAAAAAGGTAAAACTTGCAGCCATTGAATTTTCTGATTATGCTATTGTTTGGTGGGATCAATTGGTTTTAAGTAGGAGAAGAAATAGAGAACGTCCAATAGAAACATGGGAGGAGATGAAAACTGTGATGAGAAAATAGTTTGTTCCAAGCTATTATTACAGGGAGTTGTATCAAAAATTGCAAAATTTTACGCAAGGCAATCGGTGCGTGGAGGATTATTATAAAGAAATGGAAATAACTATGATTCGAGCGAATATAGAGGAGGATCGAGAAACTACTATGGCTAGGTTTTTAGGTGGTTTGAATCGAGAAATTGCAAACGCGGTGGAATTACAATATTATGTGGAATTAGAGGATTTGGTTCACATGGCCATCAAAATTGAGCGCCAACTCAAGAGGAGGGGCAGCGCACGTCTAAATCAAAGTTCGAGAGCATTCTTTTGAAAACCGAATTCCACAAGGAAAGAAGACAAGCTACAAACACGCAACACCCAAGCACAAGTTTAAGCCCAAGTCCGAGAACACCAGCCACGTTTCTCAAGGTAAAATTGACACTTCTACCTCTAGAAATCGTGACATTAAATGTTTTAAATGTCAAGGCAGGGGACACATAGCAAGTCAATGTCTAATCACGCGAGTTATGATGATGCAAGATAATGGTGACATTGTGACTGACGATGAAGATTCTGACACCAATGACATGCTGCCATTGGAGAACATCACCGAGGAGGAGTATTTAGCTCCTGATGCATTGACATTAGTAACCAGGAGAGCATTGAGCTTGCAGGCAAAAGAAGTTGAAGAAGTGTAGTGAGAGAACCTCTTTCATACTAGGTGCCACGTCAAAGACAAGGTGTGTAGTATGATTATTGATAGTGGTAGTTGTACCAATGTTGCAAGCGCAATAATGGTGAAAAAATTAGGACTGCCCACGTTGAAGCATCCTAAACCTTACAAATTGCAGTGGTTAAATGATAGTGGAGAGATGAGGGTAAATAAGCAGGTGATAGTTGCATTTCAAATTGGCAAATATGAAGATAAAGTGCTGTGTGATGTAGTACCGATGCAAGCTGGACATTTGTTGCTAGGGCGTCCATGGCAGTTTGATAAGTGTGTAAAGCATGATGGCTTTACGAATAAGTACTCTTTTGTGCTTAATCAACGATCAATCACTCTTGTACCTTTAACACTGCAACAAGTGTATGAGGATCAAGTGTGGTTATGAAAGGAGTGTGATCAAAAGAAAGAGAGAGATAAAAAGAAAACGAGTGATAATTCGAGAGAAAAAATTGAAAGAGAAAGAAAGAGTGCAGATTCAGTCGTTGAAAACAAAATAGAGAGAAAAACAAATTTTTATGCAAAAGAGAGTGAAATAAAAAGAGCGAAGTTTTTAAATCAGCCAATGATTGTACTTTTGTACAAAGAGGCGTTTTTAAATACTAACGAGATTGATCCTGCTTTGCCTAGCTCTATGGTTTCCCTTTTGCAGGAATATGAGGATGTCTTTCCCGAAGAAACGCCACAGGGATTACCTCCTATCCGAGGGATTGAACATCAAATTGATTTTGTACCTAGTGCGACAATTCCAAACCGACCAGCTTATAGGAGCAATCCTGAGGAGACAAAAGAGCTTCAAAGGCAAGTAAGTGAGTTGATGGTGAAAGGTTACGTGAGGGAGAGTACGAGTCCATGTGCCGTTCCAGTTTTACTTATACCTAAGAAGGATGGCACTTGGAGAATGTGCATTGACTGTCGAGCAATCAACAACATTACGGTAAAGTATCGACATCCCATTCCTCGCTTAGACAACATGTTAGATGAATTGCATGGAGCTTGTATATTTTCAAAAATTGATTTGAAGAGTGGGTATCATCAAATACGCATAAAAGAGGGTAATGAATGGAAAACTGCCTTTAAAACAAAATACGGTTTGTATGAATGGTTAGTAATGCCTTTCGGTTTAACTAATGCACCGAGCACATTTATGCGATTAATGAACCATGTATTGCGTGTATTCATAGGCATCTTTTTTGTTGTTTATTTTGATGATATTCTCATTTACAGCAAAAACTTGGATGATCATATTGTGCATTTAAAATCAGTTTTATATGTACTTAGAAAAGAGAAGTTATTTGCTAACTTAAAGAAATGCACCTTTTGCACCGATAAGCTTGTGTTTCTTGGTTTCATTGTGAGTGCACAAGGAATACAGGTTGATGAAGAGAAAATTCGTGCAATTCAAGAATGGTCGAGTCCCACGAGCATAGGTAACGTACGAAGTTTTCATGGACTCGCTAAAGACTTTAGTACTTTAGCTGCACCACTCACTGAGGTAATAAAGAAAAACATTGGTTTCAAGTGGGGAGAAGAGCAAGAGAAGGCGTTTCAGCTCATCAAACAAAAATTGACAAACGCACTCTTATTAGCTTTACCTAACTTTAACAAAATATTTGAAATAGAATGTGATGCTTCTGGTGTAGGTATTGGAGCTGTGCTTATGCAAGAAGGACGACCGATTGCGTATTTCAGTGAAAAGCTAAGTGGAGCAGTTTTAAACTACCCAACTTATGATAAGGAATTATACGCATTGGTTTGAGCTTTGGAAACATGGCAGCACTACCTTTGGCCTAAGGGGTTTGTGATTCACACTGATCACGAATCATTGAGGCACTTGAATGGACAACACAAGCTGAACAAAAGACATGCTCGTTGGGTGGAGTTCATTGAGATGTTTCCATACGTCATCCGATATAAGCAAGGTAAGGAGAATGTGGTTGCAGATGCACTTTCTCGCAGGTACGTATTACTCTCTACTCTTGATACTAAATTGCTTGGTTTTGAACAAATTAAAGAGTTATATCCTTCAGACCCTGACTTTAGTGAAGAGTATATAGCTTGTGAGAAGACCCCCAATGGTAAGTACTTTAGACATGAGGGTTTTTTATTTCGAGAAAATAAGTTGTATATGTTAACTTTGTTGATCAAAGTATAAGAAGTGAGTTTGAGAATTTCAGCCAAAGAGAGAAATATGAAGAAGATGAGAGAATTGCCTTTTTTCCTTCAACTATAATCATCTACACATCTTGGGTTTATATATACAACATCCTAACGGCTAGGTACAAGCTTAGTTTACTTTTCCAACAGCTAGGTACAACATATAATAACATATGTTTCAAATTCAAAAAACTAGTTGTTATTTTGTCCTTTAGTGAGTAGAAAAACTAGTTGTTATTTTGTCCTTTAGTATTTAGATAACCCAAAGAGTTATTTGGGCTTTTCTTCATTCTTTGGATCTTTGCTCTCAATTTCTTCATCTCCAACAATGATGATAGGGATATACGGATTTCTAATCCAGCACGGTTACGATGCTGGCATGATCTCGAGATTGGTCAATTAGTTTAACCGGCTTTATTTCAGCAGTATATACCGAATTGTTCCATGCGTGATTTATTAGTTAGAGAATCACATGGTGGAGGATTGATGGGACACTTTGGGATAGCTAAAACATTAGCTGTTTTACAAGAACACTTCTTTTGGCCACACATGAAAAGAGATGTTGAAAGAACTTGCGATAGATGTATCACATGCAGGCAGGCAAAATCCTGAAAGCAACCCCATGGTTTGTACACACCATTGCCCATTCCTAATGAGCCTTGAATTGATATTACTATGGACTTTGTGTTAGGATTGCCTAGAAGTAAACATGGTAGAGATTCAATTTTTGTGGTTGTAGATAGATTTTCTAAAATGGCACACTTTATTCCATGTCACAAAACGGATGATACTTCACATATTGCTGATTTGTTCTTTAAAGAGATTGTAAGATTACATGGTATGCCTAGAACAATTATTTCCGATAGAGATGCTAAGTTCTTAAGTTACTTTTGGAAGACTTTGTGGTGTAA
>CP135562.1:4080669-4104392 GCA_032401905.1 Swietenia macrophylla | reverse complement strand
GCTAGAATTTGGATAAAGGAAGAATTTAGGTTAACACTCCAAAGGAGATAATTTCATTCAAACAGCCAACTAACTCCTACAAAATGGAGCAAAATAAGCCTTATAAAGGCATTACATAATTGTTCAACATAAAAGAAATCAAAAGTTGCATAGGAAATACAAGCATTAAAAACATCATTAAATAACTACACAAGACTCTAAGTTTATGCTTCCAAAATGAGCTGTTTAATGACTTTGACTCTTATTAATCAAATTAAGGCCAAATAAGGTGCATGGACTTTGAAAATCAAGGGCTGGAAAGATATGGGCATGGGCTGCACGAATTTGGGCTTCTTTTATCTCATTTTGCAGCAAATTACCTTGTGGAGCTGAATTAAAGCTTGATTTATGTTGGAGCAAATTCATAGTTAACTTGTCTTGTGCTGAATTTACATCATAATGTTACGAAAATTTTTTGGTTCGCACTTTAAGATTAGAAATAACATATATAATCTTAAATATATTTCGAATTCATTAAACTATTTGAGTATTGATTTTAACTAAATTTATTGTACAAAAATTATACTAAATTTTTTAGGCCTATTTTACTAAATAAATTAGACTTTAGAAGAAATGCCAACTAAATAATTTAAGTTTAAATTAAAGATTTGAAATAGTATATAAATATGTTATATTTGCATCTTAAAGGGGGTGCTTAAGATTTGTCTTTGTGTCTTTATTTTGAAAAGAGAAAAATGCACAAAATATCATACACTCAAATCATAAGAGTTAACACTCTGAGTTAGATTCTTGATCATGTGGATATTTTATAAATGTAGAGGTAATTGATTTATATTTGTGGTTTAATAAAATCATTTAACTAGAGGTATATACGTATTTGCTGCGTTGAAATGTATACATATGATAACATTAGAATTTATTGTATGAATTTTAAAAAGTAAGCCATTTATTTTTGTATATTTTTTGTTACGTATTTATATTGGTTTGCTTACAAATTCAGTTAAAAGTTTTGAGAGCCGTTGGTTATTAGAGTTTTAACCTTAAAAATTGGTCGTTTAAGGTTCTATTAAAAAAAAAAAGACTTTGGAGTTTTAAACACCAAATTACTTGAAAGGGTCACTTGTTAAGTTAGTAAAATGTTAAAGTTAAGATGCTTGTGTAAAATCATTATTTATAAGTTATCTTTTGTTACTGAAATATTTTAGTGATTCTTGTATTAATTTGAAGGGCTTTTGTCCTGTAACAAGTTCTTTACAAAATTTCTTTCGTTAATAAACTATTGTGTCTATTGCTTGGATATGTTTACCACATTTGATATAATTTGTTATTGATGTTTCATTGCATTGAATTAACTTTAGATTTTGATATATGTTCAACAAATTTTAACATGTTTTAAGTTATCAATTATTTTAGTTTTTCACTATCTATCGATAATACTTTTTACCATATTCAAGTATTCTATAGTTTAAATATAGGTTTTTTAATAATTGATTTTGGGTGAAATAAATAATTCAACAATCCAGAAAGTGGTATTAGAGCCATAAAGTAATTAGTTTAGGTTCCAAGAGTGTAATTGTAGAAGAAAGTTTGTCGGAGTTCTACAGTGGTGTTCCTTGCCAATAATTATTACTCTTTTATAGAGTTTCATAAGTTCTATGAAATACAATATTAAATATCAAAAAAAACTTGAATTATATTCTTGATACCAATTAATTTTAGAAGGAATAGCAGATCACTAATCCAAAAATTTTTATAGTGAAAAAAATTTTGTATCACATATAAATAAGAATCGAAAAGAAACTTGAAACTTAAAATTGAATATTTAGTTATCCAACGTATTTAGTACCTTAATGGCTATATTAGTAGTATGGTATCATTCAAAGTTTAAGGAGCGTATAATGAGTATTAATGTCAAGATAGAAGGTCATTATTATTTGATTATTATAACTTTAATGGCGTCACAACATATATGAAAATATAACACAATGCTATCTAACTTTTAAAAGTATTTCACTAAATTACAATACCATTACTTTCCTTCATAATCTATCGATAGAATACATGCCATTTCTTTTATACCCTTGCATATTAAATAAATATTGAAATTTATAATTATAATTCTATAATTTAAAAAATTAAAAAAATATTTATAAAATTATATCCAAAATATTAAATCCAAAATTTTTGTTTGGTTGAATCTTTGAATTCAAAATTTGCTTTACCAATTATAAGAGCATAAAAATGTTGTTAACTATTAATCCTATTTCAACTTAAAATTAATTAAAAACTTTAATTTAACTTCTAATTGATTTTGAGTAAAATTGTTTTATCGAAAGTTAAATTAACTTTTTAAACTTAAAAAGAATTATTTTTTTAAACAAAAATAACCAAAGTTAATATTAAAACATTTGATTTTTGTTAATTTAAAAAATGGGTTTAGTCAAAAAATTAATTAAGAAAATAAAATAATTTTAATTATGAGAACAATGGATTAGTGGCAGCTCTGGTAGCAAAAGCCACTCGTGCAAGGGGCACTCATGACTTCATACACTGGCGGCAAAAGCCACAAGTTCATTATTCATATAATTAATTGTGATTAATTGTCATTAAACTTAATTCTAATTAAATATTATTTTATTATTAAAAATTAAAAATGAACAATTACTAAAAATCCAATTTTCATGATTAAGATTAAATTAAAATTTTAATTTTAATTTTAAAAAAGGATTTTTTTTATTAAAAAGAATTAATTTTTAAATTAAAAAATTTATTTATATAATTGAAAAAATTAATAAAAATATACTATTCACAACTTTGTAGTGTGCACTTGTATACTATTCATATACACCCTTCACAAATTTTTTTATTTTATGTTACAAGTGTAAATAGTTATGTGGGGACAAAATTATTCAAAAAAAGTAAAACTAATCACAATGGTAAATATTGATAAGATTCTTTTGAGGTTAATTATTTCTATAAATAACCCTCAAAATAAAATTATTTTAAAAATTTTATTTTGAGAATATAAAAAATAGTTTTATGAGAAATTAAGTGTCAATATTTTTATGTAATCTAATATTAGGATTCTTAAAGATTATTTTATAATTTTGTGAGAAAAGAACATCGTTTAAAATATTAGAAAAATCCTTAAATATCGTAAGTGTAAATTTGACAAGTTTAAGAATATTAAATTATCTATATAGATATGATAATATAAATGATACCATTGAGGCCTAATAAATTATGTTATGCTTTTTTATTATAAGTATGAAGTTTATGAATATTAATATTTGATTATAGGTTAAAGTATTTAAGTTAACTTTATTATTATCGCAAGAAAGTAAGTAAGTTAGGCTTTTATTTTAAATGAATCACAATAAAAATATGCATGCATATGTGTGCATGTACATATTTGTGATGAGTTATGTTCAAATATATTAGACTTTTGTTTAAAATAATTTTATTTATTTTCATTATGAAAGTTCTTTTTCGTAAACATGTTTGTATTTATATGTTATTTATTTCTTTTTATGTTCAAAGTATGATGAGCATAATTGTGTTTTGTGCATTGGCATATGGCATTTCATGAAAGTGGTTTTGCAAGAAAGTAAGGGAAAGTACTGAATGTTTTAAGGTTTAGTACACTTTGTTGGTAAAGCTTTAATTTTCATTTGGTGGATCATATTTTTGATTATATGTTATGGTCCGCTATAGTTAGATTTATGCTTATATAACTGAAGCAAAAGAGATCACATCAAGCTCTAAATATGAAGTAGAACAAGTAAAAAATTTGTATCCTATGATCACTAGATCAAAAGATGGGATTAAACAATGGAAGGCTATAATGACAAATGAATTTAAGGCTTTGATAAAAAAAAATAAAAATTTAGGATCTAGTACCATATAAATTAGATATCAAATTAGTAGGGAATTAATGGTTGTTCAAGATTAAAAACAACCTTGATGGAGCCATATCAAGGCACAAGGTAAGATTAGTAGCTAAGGTATATAGACAAACTTCTAAGATTGATTACACAGAAACTTTTAGCTTTGTTGTGAAATCTACCATTATTAGAACCATGCTGAGTATTGTAACGCATTTTGGATGGAAAGTGAAGTATGTGTAAATATATCTAAAGAAGTCTACATGCCTCAATTAGATGGATTCATAAATATAAAGAAATTGTAGCATGTATAAAAGTTTAAAAGAGTCTTGTACAGCTTAAAATTGGCCTTTAGAGTTGATATGACACATCCTTGTTCGTTAAGTATGAAGAATTAGAAACCTTCATGCTATTGGTGTATGTAGATGATATATTCATTGGTTTAAGCAAAGGAGAAGCAATCCATGGCATAATCCAAAAACTCAATGAAACCTTTCATTAAAAATCCTAGGACCTATCAGTTACATTTTTGGCATTGAAATTCAAAGAGATTAACATGAAATTCATTTAAAGTAAACTAGATATATTCAGGAGATCCTAAAAAATAAGAATGAGAAATTGCAAAAAAGCCTAGCATTTATGACTTTATGTGATAAGTTCACCAAAAAAGTAGGAGTTGAATTTAAAGACAATTCTTTACAAAAGCTTGATTGGTATATTTAATATGTCAACCTAAAAAGGATTGAGATTGCATTTGTTATTAACAAATTGAGGTAATAGATGTAATTACTAAAGCAAGCTCATTGGATAGACTGTAAGAGGATTATTAGGTACCTTATATGAATGTCAAACCATAGTTTATATTACATTGCTTTTGAAAAAATGAAAATGAAATGCTTTACATATGCTGATTGAGCTATAGATGTGAAAGACAAGCAATCTATAAGTGCCTATAGAACCTACCTAGCTAAAAATTTATTCTTATAGAGTTCAAGGAAGCAAAAAGTGGTAGCAAAGTCAAGCATCAAATCTAAGTATAAGTCTCTGGCATTAGCAACAGTTGAGTTGACATGGTTATGCACCATTCTCATTGAATTGAACATCAAACTTTCTAACACATTAGTGATACAATGTAATAATACTAATGTAGTATCTCATGTTGCAAATTCAATTATGCATGGAACATCTAAGCACTATGAAATAGATTTGCATTTCATCAAATAGAAGGTTTTGAAAATGAAATTGAAAATGTTCTTTACAAGTATCATGTTCTAGATATGTTAACCAAACTCTCGCCAATTGAAAGGTTTAAAAATCACAAAACCAAACGCAATGTCTTAGTAGACAATTAAGTTTAAAGGGAGTGTTGAGAATGAAAGGTGGCGACATTTGGCTAAGAAAGCATAGAGCACAACAAACTATATAGCCCACTAATTATTGATATATGCCCTAAATTTAATAGTATTTTAGATATTTGGCATATTTGTATCATGATATTTTTTTGATTTATATATATTATTTGATTATTTCATTATTACATATATGTGTATTTAACAAATTCAATAATACTATTATGATTGTAAGTTCAATTAGTTGGATATTATTTTTAAATGTCTCTATTTAAGCATTATTGTTAATAAAGTAATAATAATGTATAAAAACTAGTATGTGTAGTGACTAATAACAATATATATATGTTATGATATGAAATATCAAGTCAACACATGAGTATAAATTAATGAACTAATGTACTAGACTGACATATTATAAGAGTGCTATATGGATCATTATATAAGTGTCATAAGTTATTATTATAGTGACAATGGTACATATGATCCTTGGATTTAAGATCATTATAGTTCTCACCATATAGAATGATATATTTTGATATTTTCAAATGTCATCTGTAATAAGACAGATTATAAAGAAAATAATCAAATATATCATAATTCATATATAGGGATGTATGTGATCAAAATAAGATTTGTTCTTCCTATATAATAGGAGTAATATTTTAGACCATTTGATTGAGTAAAATTTAAAAAAAAAATATGGTCACACTCAAATAAGTCAGTATATGATATTGACTTCATTTAATAGAATAAATTTATTCAAAACATCAAAAAAATATAAAATAAAACCATACAAAAATGACACATTTCATATCTCTTATTTAATTAAAATGTCTAGAACAAAAAGATTAAATTATATAATAACATTAATGATAGATAAGGTGATGTCAAATCACTAATATTGTTGTTATTTAAGTAGTTATGATGTGTTATTAGATACTACTTATTACTTATAATACTAAAATTAAATTTTAGTATTATTACCAACATTACAAGAACCAATTACATTGCACAGTAAGATAGAAAATAATATATATATATATATATTTATATATGGAGAATTCTTAATGGGTTTAAGATTATTGAACTATTTAGATATTAATTTTGACAAAACCGATTATGTAAAGATTGGACTAAATTTTAATAATGTTTACTTTACTAAATAAATTAGATTTTATAAAAAAAAAAAAAGTCTAATAAAATAGATTAAATTTAAATTAAAGACGTAAAATAATAATATAAATATGTGATATTTTATGTTTTAAAGTCTAATCAAAAGTCTAATCCTTACTTTTGAGTAAAAAAGAATGCATAAAATATTACATATTCAAATCATAAAAGTTAGCACTTTGAATTGAATTTTCGATTGTGTAAATACTATAAAGATACAAAGGCAATTGATCTGTATTTGTGGTTTAGCTAAAACATTTAATAAGAGGTATGTATGTATTTGCTATATTATATTGTGTACATATGATAATATTAGAATTTATCGTATATATTTTAGAAAGCAAATTATTTGTTTTGTGTATTTTCTACTGTATTTATGTACTAGTTTGCTTATACTAGTTATAGATTATTTCAGTTTAGTATGGTATGGTGCCTTACCTTGCAATAGTCCTCATTTCCCATAAGTTTATTAAAGCAAAATCTAAATTAAAGAAAAGAATTTCTTAGACAATGATAGCTTGGATGATTTACATTTATCTGTATTTCTTAGTTTTACATTTTAGTGCTTAAGGTTATTCTTGTTGTATATAAATACATCATATTCATTTTAAATGATCAAGTGCCAAAATACAAGGCATTCATTCAGTAGCTTGTTTCTTGTCCATTATTCTCTAGTTTTTAATATTAAACTCGCTTGACCCCTTTCTCCTCTTGTACAAAATGATTAAGTTCAATGTTGTTCTTGATAACTTTACATTTACATTTTTGTTTCAGGGTTATGCTAATTATGGTGATTTTGATTTTTATAAATTTTTTTGTAAAAATTATTTAATCTACTTTACTCGGTTTATAGCAAAGTAAGTGATGTGAAATAGGTATTTGACGAGAGTAAGATCTTAATGTTGTGTCTTGGAATTAAATAATTAAAGGATAAGTAAGAAGTGGTGATATCTTGGAGGGGATGTAGCTATTAAACAAAATGCTTAATAGAAATGATGTTTCTTGGAATTATGTGTTGGATTGGTTAAACTTGGTTTTCTAGATGATGCTTTTAGAGTTTTGAAGGAGATGCCATGTAGGAGTGGTTTCTTGAGTCATCATTTCTAGTTATGCTCATAATGGTGGCCAAAGTTGAGAGCTTTAGATTATGGAAACTAGATTCACTCTTATATTCAAAAGAAATGTAAAAAGATTAATTCAATACTTTATGTAGCTTTGATATGTTTGCAAAATGTGGCAAAATTAACTTAGGAATGCAATTGTTTCATTCATCTAGGGAGAATGTGTTTTAACTTACACTAGTGCATTCTTTAAGATGACAATGAATTGACGCAATATAGAAGTTTTTTTTATATTATTAAGCAAATGCAAATGAGTGAATCATTCTTTGTACTATCTTGTACTGAAGGAAAGATTTGTGGAAATACATGCAATAACAACAAGTATGAACCATTCATATATTTTATCAAACACTTGGTAAACTAACATAACATATATCATATATATACAAAAAATTACTATGAGATGAGTTTATTACTTCCTTTAATTGCTTAGATGATGAAAATAAACCTTTAAAAGTATAAAAATTCAATAATTTACCCTAACCAAGATGAGAGAAAGTGGTAACCACAATCAAGGGAAAGAGTTAAGGTTTATGACATTTCATTTTATGAAAACTTAGTAAAATTTAGCTCTTTATATACTTAAAACATATCCATGCTTTTACAAAATTAGCCTTACTTTTAATTATAATTAAAGGATAAACATGCGTCATGAACAAAATGATAATTATTGAATAATTGTCATTTTACGTATTTTAATCCTTATACTTAAATGCAGTATATTTAATTAATTATTAAATAAATTTAATTAAGTGTAACTTTAAGTGTTTATGTGTAATTATTCAATAACTATATATTTGCGTTTAAGTTTTTTGATAATTCATATTATTAATTAGGCCATGTAGTTTACTTTAAATTATATTATAATACAAAATTAAAAAAATTCTTCAAACACTTTAAAGAATTAATAAATATATATAATATTACATATAATTATTTTGTCATATATATATATTATTTCAAAGGTGTTAGCTTTCTTACAGATAACATTTTCTCTCTCCCAAATATATCTTACTATCTTTGGATATTGGTAAGACCATATAAGTTTATTGTGGAATAGCCGTGAACTTATTCTAAACTTTTTCAAATTTTGAACTAATTAAAAGTTCAACGACTATGGTTAACATTTAACAATCTACCATATCTCTTAAATAATAATAAAGTAGTATTTTATCAAACATCATCCTAATTTGTATATACCGTATAAGTAAAATTATTCAATCATTCAATACTAATCGAGTAAAGGTGTATAGTATGTCAAAAATTCTATACTGATATTAATACAAACCATCGTTCAATGTGGGCTGACCTTATCACCATTAACTATTTTATACGACATTTAATTACTCTGACTAAAGATTTATTATTTCAACCATTTGTTGATATTTATTAAGAAACTTAAATTCGAATCGAGTTATCAGAAACTTTGATCCTATATATACTAAGCCAATGGATTCCATCTAAACCATCATTCATTAGTATACTAAATATTCATCAGAGATATTTAGTATGCCTATTATAGAATATCGTTGTCCATTTAGTATTATTTTTGCAAAAAATAATTTTAATAATCTCATTTAACTATTAAATAAATTATTCGATCAATTCACAAATATATTTTTTTACATGCATGACTAAATAAAGGAATAGTTTACATTTATAAATAAAAAATATTTACTTTCATTGATGAATAAATGTATACACAAAACAAAATATCTCTTAAACTGACAATATAAATAGCATGTCTGACATATCCTAGTAAACTCTTACTTGTACTAAAGTCATTTGATGTTGTATCTCATACACATTTTCTTAAAATGATGGTCTAGCTATTTTTGTATCATTACTTTAGTTAGTGGATCAACGACGTTGTCTACTGAAGATCTTTTTGGAATAATATTCTTCGGCCTTAACGACTTTTCTTAAAATGTGATATTTATGCTAAAAATGCTTAAACTTGTAGTGCGCTCTTGATTCCTTTATTTATGCAATAGCTCAACTATTGTCACAGTACATGATAATCGAATAAGTCATATTGGGAACAACATCAAGTTTAAACACAAACTTTTGCATCCAAATTGATACAAATCATGATATAACTTTAAAGAATCCAATTCAAGTTCCGATTGGTCCAGTTACGAGAGCACAAGTAAAAAAATTCAAAAATGCACTTAACGGGCTAATTCAAGAAATTTGGACCCAAATAAATTCATGGAGACCCATTGAGCTTGGTCTACATATCTAGCAAAAATGGATCTGCATGATTCAAACTCTAGAAAAGTCTGGTCAAATCTAAACTTGATTTTTTAGCAAGTAAAATATGAATATTTAGGAGTGTTTGAGTTCATTTATAAGTCTATTTAATTAGTCAGCTTTCCTTATTTAATTTGGGCATGTAGAGCCATTTAATTGGCTGATTATTTCCTTTCTGTCTTAAGTAAGTATAAGATACAATTTTGCCTATTAAAAGGCATCTTTGAATAAAAAGCAATCAGAATTCATTAGTCAGAAAAATTGAGAGTTCGAAAAGCCATCATGCTTCACACACCTATCAAACTGCCATGGACGCCCTAACAACAAATGTCCAGCTTGCATCGATACTACATCACACAACACTTCATCTTCATATTTGCCAATCCGAAATGCAATTATCACCTGCTTATTTACCCTCATCTCTCCACTATCATTTAACCACTGTAATTTGTACGGTTTAAGGTATTTCAACGTGAGCAGTCCTAATTTTTTTACCATTATTGTGTTTGCAATATTAGTACAACTACCACTATCAATAATCATACTACACACCTTGTCCTTGACGTGGCACCTAGTATGAAAGAGGTTCTCTCGCTGCACTTCTTCAACTTCTTTTGCCTGCAAGCTCAACGCTCTCCTAGTTACTAATGTCAATGCATCAGGGGCTAAATACTCCTCCTCGGTGATGTTCTCCAATGGCGGCATGTCATCGACGTCAGAATCTTCATCGTCAGTCATAATGTCACCATTATCTTACATCACCATAACTCACTTGTTTGGACATTGACTTGCTATGTGTCTCCTGCCTTGACATTTAAAACATTTAATGTCACGGTTTCTAGAGGTAGAAGTGTAATTTCTCGATTCTACTGCGTTTGTAATTTCTTGATTCAAACCACCCAAAAACCTAGCCATAGTAGCTTCTCAATCCTCCTCTATATTTGTTCGGATCATAGTTATTTATCTTTCTTTATAATAATCCTCCACGCTCTGGTTGCTTTGCGTAATGCTTTGCAATTTTTGATACAACTCCTTGTAATAATAGTTTGGAAAAAACCGTTTTGTCATCACAGTTTTCATCTCCTCCCATATTTCTATTGGACGTTCTCTATTTCTTCTCCTACTTAAAACCAATTGATCCCACCAAACAATAACATAATCAGAAAATTCAATGGCTGTAAGTTTTACCTTCTTTATCTCGGAGTAGTTGTGGCAATCAAAAAACTAGCTCCATCTTCTTTTCCCACTCAAGATAAGCCTTAGGATCATTCTTGCCTTGAAATGAAGGCACCTTCATATTAATGCTGCCCAAATTATTATCCTCCCGATTCCAATCTTTTCTAACATATTCAACCCTTCTATTGCTGCCTATTAAGTGTCCATTTTCCTCGTCAAAACTGCCGTTGTTATATTTCTCAAAATCTTCTACTGTACGCCGTTGTTGAACGTTTTCTCTCCGATTCCCTCGATTAACATTTTCTAATCTATCCAACTGTTCACTAATTTGTTCTAATTCCAGCTTCATCATCCGTCTCATCTCTCCCACCAAAGCTTCTATGTTTGTACTTCCTCATGATCGTGTTGAGACATGATTTCTGCAGGAGATAACTTAAAAAAAAAAGGACCTCATAATTCTTTCCCTTACGTGTTTACACTCAAGAATATAAATCACTCTACACTCGTATTTCACTCAAAAATTTGTGGCTTTTATCCCTCTAATGCTCTCACCACTCTTGTCTTTTTTCACTCAATAATTCTCTTTCAGTTCTTTTCAAACTGACAAACAATAACCAAAAATTTCTTGCAATAATTTTTCAGAACTTACTACGACAAAATAAAGGTTGAAAATAAGATCGTGTCACGGATTTTAAAAGTTTTAATTTCGCACAATGTATTTCAATTTTATACCCATTGATTTGGAAATTGAGAATCATAAGAAAAATCTTAGAATTTTATATACAAATATTAGGGTGTTGATAATAAAGTAAAATATGAAATTTTTGTTTTTTTTCGTTTTTTTCACTTTTTTTCTCTTTTTTTTTCTTTCTTTTTTTATATCAAGAATTGTGAAAATAATAATAGATTGTGAAAAGAATAACAAAAGAGATAGGCAAATCTGACGCTAAAATAACCTTTGCTATGATACCAAATGATCCGAACCTCGCTAACAATAATGAGACCCGAACTTAACAATGAACCCAAGATCATTCTACGATCAGATTTGAATAGAACCTCAACCCGTTGTTTATAAAAAAACAAGAACCTCGATATAATGAAAACGTCACAAACGGTGATGGAAGTCTGTTCGATAAGTCACTAATGAACGCCACAAGAATAATTCTTGATTAGTTCGAATAGTTCTTCGAAGAACCAAAAAAAATAACTCTCAATCTTTCTGACTAATGAATTCTGATTGCTTCTTATTCAAAAATGCCTTTTTATAGGCAAAATCGTATCTTGTACTTACCTAAAACAGAAAGGAAAGCTAACTAATTAAATAAACTTATAAATGAACTCAAACACTCCAAGAAAAGCTAACTACTTAAATAAACTTATAAATGAACTCAAACACTCCAAGGAAAGCTGACTAATTAAAGAGACTTATAAATAAACTCAAATACTCCTAAATATTCCTATTTTACTTACTAAAAAATCAAGTTTAGATTTAGTCAGACTTTTCTAGAGTTTGAATCATGCATATCCATCTTTGCTGGATATGTGGACCAAGCCCAATGGATCTCCATGAATTTACTTAGGTCCAAACTTCTTGAATTAACCCGTTAAATGTATTTTTGAACTTCTTTACTTGTGCTCTCGAAACTGGACCAATCGAAACTTGAATTGAATTTTTTGAAGTTGTGCCATGATTTGTATCAGTATAGATGAATCATCTCAAAATGAGAATGATTCTTACTATTTTAGACAAACACATGATGAGAATGAGCCTACTTTTACCCAAGATGAGTCATCTTATGATGAGATTATTGACAATAATAGTCATAGCCCATTAGAAGGCCCGAGATTATTCACACAATCTACAAGGCCCATTACAAGCAATTAAACACAACAAGACAAATAAACTAGCCGTTGAACAGTAGCCGTTGTAAACAGTAACGGTCAAAAATTTGAAAAACTAGCTATTACAAACTCATGTATATAAACACATAATTGTAAATGAAAAAGTGAGAAAAATCAATACTTTCTTTTGCACTTGAAACTTCATCATTATTTTATCAATATTTTTACATGGTATTAGAGCAAGTTTCATTCTAAATCCACCTTCTATCTTTGTTTCTTGTTGGTTCTTGGTGTATCAAGACATTCCCCTTAAAAGCCAAATTAAGAAATGGAAAAGGAGGGCTCGTCATATAACACCAAGAACAAAAGTTCTTTCAAGGGAATTGACAATGATGGTAATACCACCTTGAAACTTTCCACATTTCCCTTTAATGGAAAAAATTATTCAATTTAACTCAATTCTGCTGAACGAGCATTAAGTGGAAAACGAGCGTTGGGTTTTGTCAATGGAAGAATCACAAAACTACTAACACATCAAGTGAAGAATATGAAGATTGGTGTTATAATGACAACTTGGTGTATACATGGATTTTGAATTCCATAGTGCCACCCTTGGTGGGTGCATTTTTGAAAGCTGAAACTTCTAAAGCATTTTAGGAGTTTATAAAGAGACAATTTGGTCATCAAGGAAACTTGATGAGAATATATGAGTTGAAGCATTTTATCAACAATATCAACCTTGGTGGAGGTGATCCGATAGAGTACAACACCAAAATTAAGGAAACATGGGATGAACTTCAATCCTTAAGGCCGAATACCACCAATATTGAAGAAGTGGAAAAAAGAGCCAATGAGGATCTTGTGATATCATATTTGATGGGTTTAGGTTCTGACTATGATGATCTTAGGAACCACATCCTTATAATTGAACCTTTGCCTCATTATGATGATGTCATAAATAAGGTGAATAAAGAGTACATGCAAAGAAAAATTTTGAATGGGAACTCAAGCAAGACCGAAATAGGTAGTTTGGTAAACAGCAAGGAAGAAGGTATGTTGGTTCAAGGAGCAAAAGTCAAGGCTAAGTGCGACAAATGTGGATGGATGCACAACCCAAAAGATAAATGTTGGAAGTGTGGTCATTGCAAGATGTTAGGTCATACTAAAGAAAAATGTTGGGTCCTCAATTCACATCTCAGGCCAATTAACAACAAGGAAAAGTCACAACCACAAAGTGCTCAAAATGCGATAGAAAAAGGCAACTCAAAACTCCTTGAGGATTTGGCAAAACTTCTTCAAAATCATCTCCCAAGCTCCTCTCAAGGTATGATTTTCAACTCATATTTTAAATTTGAACCCTGAGTTATTGATTCATGTGCTACTAATCATATGTTTAGAAACAAAAACAATGCATCTAGAATAGAAACCCAAAGAAACTTTAGAAATGTGACAATAGCCAATGGTAGTGAAATACTTATTAAAGGACTAGGTGATATTAAAGTTTTATCAAAGGAAACAAAAGGTCTTTACATGCCAAATTTTTCGTCAAATTTATTATCGATTAGTAAGATAACAAAAGACTTAAATTATTACGTCATCTTTGAACCAAATAAAGTGATATTTCAGGACATACTGACTGAGAAGAAGATTGGTAAGGGAAGACTATAGGACGGCCTATATTTTTTGGATAACACCAATTAAGCTCTTAGAGTTGAAGAAGGTCGTGGGCTTCAAAAGCTTTAGCATGCAAGATTAGGACATCCTCCTAGTAATATTATGTGTAAAATGATTCCGAATATGAAATTTAATGATTTTAAACAATGTAGGGCTTGTAATCTAGGAAAACAAACTAAATTTCCTTTTGTACAATCGAAAACTTGTTATAATGAAATGTTTGATCTCGTATGTTCTGATCTATGAACTTCCCCTTTAGAATCTCATAATGGTTTCAAATATTTTGTGACATTTATTAACCACAAGTCTAGATACACTTGGATATACTTGATTAAAAATAAATCGGAAACCTTATCGTGTTTTAAAAAGTTTGTATCCTTAATTGAAAATCAACTTGGTAAAAGGATAAAGATTCTTAGGAACGATAATGGGAGAGAATACACAAGTGCTGCTTTTGAGAATTACTTGAGCACTTTAGAAGTAGTCCACCAAACGACTTGTTCCTACACACCCAAACAAAATGGAGTAGCCGAGCGAAAAAATCAGCATATCTTAAATGTAGGAAGGTCATTGATGTTTCATCACAATGTCCCTAAAAAATATTGGAATGAAGCCATTCTCACTGTCATACATTTGATTAACCAAATGCGTTCTAAGTTATTAAATGGAAAATCTCCTTTTGAGATTTTGTATAACCGACAACCTAACTTATCTTATCTTAAGGTTTTTTGTTGTACTTATTATGTTCATATCCCTAATCGTGTTAGAGATAAATTGAGTCATAGAAGCGTAAAGTGCATGTTCTTAGGGTATTGTATTGATAAAAAAATGTTATAAATGTTTAGATCCTTGTATAAATAAGAAATTTCTCTCAAGAAATATTACTTTTCTGGAAAGTAATCCTTATTTTGATAAAAGTGAGAAATGAGGGGGAAACTAAAGAAGATCCTCTTCCCTTTTCTATCGTGGGTAACCGGTTGAGTTCATTAAGAAATAATAATCAAATCAATGATAAAATAAGTTTGAATGAAAGTGAAAATGAGGATTCTAACTATGAAGAACAAAACATAGTTAGTGAAAGTCCAAGTGAGGAAACACCTAGAGATGAGATGCCTGATGATCAATTAGTTTCTGAAAATGAAATTCCATTTAGTTCTTCACAGGTTGATCAAAATAAGATAAAGTCCACTTCTCCATTACATGATCAAAATTTTCCATTTAGGAGATCTCAAAGAATTAGGAAACCTCCATCCGAACGGAAAAAAAAATAAGGTATTCTTTTATGGGAATAAGGTGACAGCACATCTTATAGAAAATTACTATACCTTAGATAACGTTAAAGAGAATTATAGAGTTTTTCTAACAAAATTGAATAGTTTAAAAGAGTCATCTTGCTACAATGAGGTCAAAGACACTCTTATTTGGAGAAATGCAATGGACGAAGAGTTGAAAGTTTTAGTTAAGAATAAAACATGGGAAATTGTTTCTCTTCCTCAAGATAACAAAACAATTGGGTGTAAGTGGGTGTACAAAACAAAGTTGACAAGTGATGGTTCTGTTGAAAAACATAAAACTAGATTGGTAGCCAAAGAATTCACTCAAACCTATGGTTAAGATTACACTGAGACATTTGCACCAGTAGTCAAAATGAACACCATTAGAGTCATCTTATCTTTAGCCGCTAATTATGAATAGGAAATGTATCAAATGGATGTTCGAAATGCTTTTCTTCAAGGGGAACTAAAAGAAGAGGTTTATATGGGTATCCCACAAGGATACAACGTCAAAGTACCAAGAACACATGTGTGTAAACTTAGAAAAGCCATTTATGGCTTAAAACAATCACCTAGAGCTTGGTACTCTAAGTTGCAAAGTGCTTTAACTTCTAAACTTTTTAAAATTAGTAATGATGATCATTCCTTATTCATAAAACACTCCAATAATGGTATAACAGTTGTAATAATCTATGTAAATGATATAATTATAATTGGAATGATACTTTAGGAATAAAAAACACTAAAAACTATTTAAAATCTACATTTGATATCAAAGACCTTGGGTACTTACGATATTTCTTAGATATAAAAATTGTCCATTCTAATAAAAGGCTTTTTCTATCCCAAAGAAAATACACACTTGATCTTTTGAAAGAGACAGGTAAGCTTAGAGGGAAGATAGCTTCAACACCAATTGAAGGACAAACCAGAAAGAAAAAGGGCAAACCAATTCAAGACATCAAGCAATATCAAAGAATTATGGGTAAGTTAATCTATTTAACCATTACTAAACTTGACGTTTCTTTTGCTGTGAATCAGATGAGCCAATTCATGACTTGTCCAATGACCAATCACATGGAAATGGTGGACCAAATACTCAAATATCTCAAAGGCACTTCAGGACAAGGAATACTTATGAAAAAACATAGACATCATTAAATTCTCGCCTGCACAGATGTTGATTGGGCAGGGAGCATTGAAGACCGCAAGTCTACAACCAAATATTGCACTTTTGTTGGTGGGAATTTGGTGACTTGAAAGAGCAAAAAGCAAACTGTGGTGGCCAAATCAAGTGCCGAAGTTGAATATAGAGCAATGGCTTCAACCACTAGTGAATTGATATAGTTGAAAGCATTGGTTGAAGATTTAGGTTTTAATGTGGAAGCACCCATGAAGCTACATTGTGATAACAAGTCAGCAATACATATTGCGAATAATCTGGTATTTCATGAGAAGACCAAGAACATAGAGGTAGATTGTCATTTTATAAGAGAAAAATATTTGAACAAGACAATCTCAATGCCTTATGTCAAGAGTGAAGATCAATTAGCGGACGTGTTTACCAAACCTCCAAGTATTCAACAACTCCACAAGTTCGTTAGTAAGTTGAACTTAATTAATTTGTTCAAGCCCAACTTGAGGGGGAGTGTTGAAAATAATAGTCATAACCCATTAGAAGGCCCAAGATTATTCACACAATCTATAAGGCCCATTACAAGCAACTAGACACAACAAGACAAATAAACTAGCCATTGAACAGTAGCCATTGTGAACAGTAACGGTCAAAAAATTTAAAAAACTAGCTGTTACAAACTCATGTATATAAACATATCATTGTAAATAAAAAAGTGAGAAAAATCAATACTTTCTTTTGCACTTGAAACTTCATCATTCTTTTATCAATATTTTTTACAGAGATTAATTCAGATCACTTTAGACAAGACCAAATTAGTAACCATGACACATTAAATTAATCTGTAAGTGGTGATGATCATGCTACACAAGAACTACCCACTCTTAGAAGATCCACTCGGATAAAAAGATCAGCTTCTGAATGATGAAAACTAGAGTGTTTTATTATGGTAACCATGTGACCAATCACCCTATTCAAAGCTATTACTATACTCATGATCTCATTAAAGATCAATATTAAGATTTTCTAAATGCCATTAATGATATTCGAGAACCTTCCAGTTATAAAGAAGCACAAATCAGCCCAATTTAGAGAAATGCAATGAATGAAGAGCGTAAGACTCTAATTCAAAATCAAACTTGGGATATTGTTCCACTTCTTAAAGGGAAGAAAATTGTAGGTTGCAAATGGGTGTATAAAACTAAGCTTTAGAGTGATAGGACTGTTGAAAAACATAAAGTTAGGTTGGTAGCAAAAGGCTTCACTCAAACCTATGGCATTGATTACACCGAAACATTTACTCCCGTAGCTAAAATAAATTCTATTAAAGTTCTTATATCTTTAGCTATTAATTATGATTGGCCATTGTACCAAATGGATGTAAAAAATGCCTTTTTACAAGGTGAATTAGAAGAGGAAGTATACATGAGAATACTTGAAGGGTATGGGAGTGACATTCCCAAATCACATGTATGTAAGTTTAGAAAGGCCATCTATGGCCTTAAACAATC
This sequence comes from Swietenia macrophylla, assembly GCA_032401905.1. NCBI lineage: Eukaryota > Viridiplantae > Streptophyta > Magnoliopsida > Sapindales > Meliaceae > Swietenia > Swietenia macrophylla. The sequence goes on along the minus strand of CP135562.1, from coordinate 4,086,000 downwards.
CCCTAGGGCCTGGTACTCCAAATTGCATTATACTTTTAGTTGCCAAACCTTCACCAAAAGTGAGACTAATTCCTCTTTATTTACCAAACATTCCAATGATGAAATAACTGTGATTCTCATTTGTGTCAATGATATTATCATTACTGGTAGTGACCCAACGGGTATTAGTTGCATTAAATCATATCTTGAATCTATTTTTAACATTAAAGACTTGGGATACTTACGATATTTTTTAGGAATAGAAATTGCCCACTCTAAAAGGGACTCTTTCTATGCCAAAGAAAATATACACTTGATCTACTTGGTGAAACAGGTAAACTAGGTGCAAGGATAGCTTCAACGCCAATTGAAAATACCTACAAGCAAAAGTACAAAGAAAGAGGCCAACAGAAGCAGCCTAAGCCAATTTAGAATGTCAAGCAATATCAGCGAATTGTCGGTAAGTTAATTTATTTAACCATTACTAGACCTGACATTAGCTTTGCTGTGAATCAGGTTAATCAATTCATGCAACAACCAATGACCAACCACATGGACATGGTGAATCGGATCCTTTGTTACCTTAAAGGAACACCAGGACAAGGTTTACACATGCAAAAGAATGGTTACCATGAGATTCTAGCATATAATGATGTAGATTGGGCCGAAAATGTTGAAGACAGAAAATTAACAATTGGATATTACATATTTGTTGGAGGAAACTTGGTAACATGGAAAAGTAAGAAACAGAGTGTAGTAGCAAGGTCAAGTGCAGAAGCAAAGTATCAAGCTATAGCAAGTACAACATGTGAGCTGACTTTAGTTGAAGGCTTTAGTTCAAGATTTGGAATTTAAGACCGATGCACCAATGAATCTATTATGTGACAACAAAGCAATAATCTACATAGCTTCCAATCCGGTATTCTATGAGAGGACGAAATACATTGAGATAGATTGTCACTTTATTAAGGAGAAAGTTCAAAATAAGACCATCTGCATCCCTTATATTCAAAGTGAAGATCAATTAGGAGACTTGTTCACAAGGTCTCCCACTAAAAAACATATCAAGATTGCAATAAGCAAGTTGAACTTAAGTAATATCTTCAAGCCCAACTTGAAGGGGAATGCTGAAATAAAACCGGTTAAGCTAATTGACTAATCTCAAGATCATGCTAGCATTGTGACCGTGCTGCATTAGGAATCCATATTGATACGAACTTCACTAAAAATAACGAGACTCAAACACAATAAAGAACCCAAGATCATTCTACGATCAGATTTTGAATGGAACTTTAACCCATTGTTTATAAAGAAACAAGAACGTTGGTATAATGTAGACGCCACAAACAGTGATAGAAGTCCATTTGATAAGTTACTGATGAACGCCACAAGAATAATTTTTGATAAGTTCGAATAGTTGTTCGAAGAATCAAAGAGAAAATAACTCTCAATTTTTCTTACTAATGAATTCTGATTGCTTCTTATTCAAATGTGCCTTTTTATAGGCAAAATCGTATCTTCTACTTACCTAAAACAGAAAGAAAAGCTAACTAATTAAATAAACTTATAAATGAACTCAAACACTCCAAGAAAAGCTGACTAATTAAATAGACTTATAAATGAACTCAAACACTCCTAAATATTCATATTTTATTTGCTAAAAAATCAAGTTTAAATTTGGCTAGACTTTTCTAGATTTTGAATCATGTAAATCCATATTTGCTGGATATATGGACCAAGATCAATGGGTCTCCACGAATTTTCTTGAGTCCAAACTTCTTGTATTAGCCCATTAAGTGCATCTTTGAACTTTTTTGCTTGTGATCTCGTAACTGGACCAATCACAATTTGAATTGAATTCTTTGAAGTTGTGCCATGATTTGTATCATGTATATCCCTGTCATTATTGTTGGAGATGAAGAAATTGAGAGCAAATAGCCAAAAAATAAAGAAAAGCCCAAATAACTCTTTGGGTTGTCTAGATACTAAAGGACAAAATAACAACTAGTTTTTTAAATTTGAAACATATATTATTATATGTTGTACCTAGTTGTTGGAAAAGTAAAGTGATACAAATCATGGCGCGACTTCAAAGAATCCAATTCAAATTCCAATTGGTCCAGTTACGAAAGTACAAGTAAAGAAGTTCAAAAATGCACTTAACATGCTAATTCAAGAAGTTTGGACCCAAGTAAATTCGTGGAGACCCATTGAGCTTGGTCCACATATCCAGTAAAGATAGATTTGCATAATTCAAACTCTAGAAAAGTCAGGCCAAATCTAAACTTAATTTTTAGCAAGTAAAATAGGAATGTTTAAGAGTGATTGAGTTCATTTATAAGTCAAATGTTTAGGAATGTGAGTTCTTTTATAAGTCTATCTAATTAGTTAGTTTTTCTTAGAGTGTTTGAGTTTGTTTATAAGTCTATTTAATTAGTCAGCTTTTTTTATTTAATTTGGGCATGTAGAGCCATTTAATTGGCTGATTATTTTCTTTCTGTCTTAGGTAAGTACAATATACGATTTTACCTATAAAAAGGCACTTTTGAATAAAAAGCAATTAGAATTCATTAGTTAAAAAAATTAAGATTTATTTTCTCTTTAGTTCTTTGAAGAACTATTCGAAATTATCAATAATTATTATTGTGGCGTTCATCAGTGATTTATCAAACGAACTTCTATCACCGTTTATGGCATCTACATTATACCGAGATTCTTGTTTCTTTATAAATAATGGGTCAAAATTTCATTCAAATCTTATCGTAAAACGATCTTGGTGATACAAATCATAGCACAACTTCAAAGAATTCAATTCAAGTTCAAAGATACACTTAACGGACTGATTCAAGAAATTTGAACCCAAGTAAATTCGTAGAGACCTATTAAACTTGGTCCACATATCCAGCAAATATGGATATGCATGATTCAAACTCTAGAAAAGTCTGGTCAAATTTAAACTTAATTTTTTAGCAAGTAAAATAGAAATATTTAGGAGTGTTTGAGTTTATTTATATATCTATTTAATTAGTCAGCTTTTTTTGGAGTGTTTGAGTTCATTTATAAGTCTATTTAATTAGTTAACTTTCCTTTTTGTTTTAGGTAAGTACAAGCTACGTTTTTTGCCTATAAAAAGGCACTTTTGAATAAAAAGTAATCAGAATTCATTAGTTAGAAAAATTGAGAGTTATTTTCTCTTTAGTTCTTTGAAGAACTATTCGAACTTATCAAGAATTATTCTTGTAGCGTTCATCAGTAACTTATCAAACGGATTTCCATCACTGTTTGTGGTGTCTATATTATACCGAGATTCTTATTTTCTTTATAAACAACGAGTCGAGGTTCCATTCAAATCTGATCGTAGAACGATTTTGGGCTCCTTGTTGAATTCGAGTCTCGTTATTGTTAGCGAGATTCGTATCATTATTATTCACAACACTAAAGCACAAGAGCAAAGACTTTTAACCATCCACATTAAACTTGAAATCATATGAACAATACTTGAAATCGATTTCATGAAACTTAAAACATATAGTATAAGACTTATAACAACGTGCCCTAATAATGCATGGAATCTTTACAAACCATGCATAATATATGCTAAACTTGAAATACTAAAGTAAAGATTTAAAATCAAAACCGCAAATCTTGAAATAGGATGTAACTTAAACAAAATGCATGGAATTGAAATATCTCATATAAGTGTTGGCGATTTTTTCAACTATTTATTGGGGTGCCTCTTGACTTAGATATTTGAATCAGAAGGTAAAGATTTAAAATCAAAATCACAAAACTTATAACATGGTTATTTAATTTTTGTTTGAATATTAATTTAATATTGTGGGCCAAAAGATTACAAAATTAATTGTCTTATTGTTTTATTTTTTTTCTTTAGTTATTTAACTGTCAAGTAGCAACCAACCAAACTGATATATCTCCCATATATTGTAACATAGTCAATCTTTGTTGAATCACATAATGATGAATAATTACTTCTTCCAAGATAGATTGTTTTCTTCTCAATAATCTTGGTCAACGCATCGTGAAATAGACAATTGCTATAATTGCATACTTGACTGAAGCTTGCCAAATTAATAAGAGACCAATTATATCCAACCCTCGTTGTGCCAAAATTCTATGGGGTTAACAACGTAGTTAGCCTCTGTGTGGTTGTCTGGCAAGTTGACATTAAGTTGGTACCCATTGTGAGATTTGCAAATTTAAATACATCCTCTGGGTATGCTTGGATCAAATCCATCCAATTTGGTGTTAAGTTGATCTCTTGATGTTTGTTATGGATCAAATGTGACCAGTGGCTGAGGTAGCTAAGGCGCATGCAGAGCCAAAGTCTCCAGTGGAAAAAAATATTTTTCTTAGATCACTAAGAAATCAGAGAATAATGAAAAAATCATTCAAAATGGATTCACAAATCTTATTATTATTATTATCTAAATATAACTTTAAAAAATAGAATTCAAAATTTGTTAATTAGAATTTAACTTAAAAAATAAATTATTATTTTTTTAACAACAATATTCTTGAATAAGTAAATGACTTTAAAATAAAATTTATCTTCTTTTTTTTTTATGCGCATCTATTTTGTTTAGGATGTTTTTTTTATTAAAACATAAAATAATTCACAATTTTATTTTAAGTCCCCGTTTAATTTCCCAGAGAAAATAACCTTTTAAGTATTTTAATCTTAATACCAAAAAAAAAATGAAAAATTATTTGACAGAGGAATTTGAATATGAACGAAAAAGAAGATATGTGAACATACTCCGTAATTCTATTTTAAGTGTAAGATGGGTCGTTGTCTGTTGTGACTTGTGAGCTGCCAAATCGAGCCACCTACCACTATGGTCGAAGTCGACCTCGTGGTGTCTGCCGTGGGACTATGTCGCCTGTATCTCGATGGATCTGTCTCGATTTTGGTCCGAGTCATATTCTTGAGCTTTCAAGCATTGGAACGACACTTAACATCAATGATTAACATTAGCTTTTATTAGTACAAGGGCCAAAATTATGAATGTTTGTGTTGATGCATTGAATGGTATAAAGCTGGAGTTGTTAGAAGCTGGAAAATTGTTTTGAAGTCCGTGCATTGTAGTGTTACAGTATAATGTGAACGTTAATAATAATGATATTTTTAAATGGGGGAAGATACGTAAATAAATGTCTTTTCTTACCATCACATCACATAACATATAAAATTGACCGGAAACTGCTCAGCAGTTGCATGTCGTCGTTATCTTTTGATCTAATTACTTATTTTCATTAATATTTTTCTAGTTTGGTGTCCGGTTTGACTGATGAGAAATAAAATAGACCCTTAACTTTACAAGCCAAGCCCCA
>CP135562.1:3991119-4065492 GCA_032401905.1 Swietenia macrophylla | reverse complement strand
ATATTAAAATATTTAAGTTATTGTAATATTATATTAATATAGATGACTTTAATTAATATTATATAATTATAAATTTAGAGAGAGTTAAAAAAATGTATATCTTTGAAAAAATAATAAGTTTTATATGGGTGATAATCTAAATAAAAGTTTTTAAAATTTTAAATTTAGTCAAAAAAGTTAAAAAATTATTATTATCATTTTTGCTTAAATTAAAAGCATCTGAAAAATAAAGAAATAAGTTAATGTTTATTATTTGTTAATGTGAAGAAGATGTTTATTATTTATACTAATTAACATAAAGCAAACTAAAAAAATGATTTTGTATTATTGAGAAATAATAAGAAAAGGCAAAGAATAAAAGCTAAATAAAGCAAATGTTACTTACAAATTAACTATGATTGTTGACACTAAAATTTGGTCACGTAGTTTAAATAGAATTTAGGATGATATAATAATAATAATAATAATAATAATAATAATAATAATAATAAATAAATAAATAAATAAATAAATAAATAAATAAATAAATAAATAAATAAAAAGATATAATGTAATTTAGATGGTCCAATGATTTGCCTATGTTCACAGAAAAATTAACCAGAGAACCAGAAAATCTTTTTAATAAAAAACAGAATTATAAAAACCTTGATTTTATGAAGCAAGTAAATTTGTAAAAAAAATTTTAAAATATTTTTATTTTGAAGACTATTTATATAAATAGTCAATCATAAAATTTTTATTAAAATAATTAATTTCATAAATTTTAGATGATATTATCATCAATAACTAATTTAAATAAAAAAAAAATTTTTCTTTCAATTTTAGTTACTTTTTCACAACTTTTAATCCTCAACTATTCCTTCCAACTTTTATTCTCTAATCAAAGACAATAAAAAAAAATGAATTATTTATTTATTAATATTTTTTAAATTTAAATTTATTTATTAACAACGTATTAACTTATTAGATATGTTATTTTAATAGACTAGATCAAAAACATTGAGGAGAAAAGGCTGCTTGCTGGAAAATCTGAGAGACGATGGCTTGAAGAAATTTGATCGCGAGCCCAAATTAAATTCTTTTAAAAATTAAAAAAGGTTTTATTCCAATTAATGCACTGTTCAGCCGCACATGGTAAACATTGCTAATCCAACCTCTTCTTCTCTCTCTCTTTTTATTTTTTTATTTTAAAATTTAATTAGTTTAAATAACATATCTATTGCCTATAGCACAAACCCCAAAACAAGCCCAGGTTTTTTCTATTTTACTGCTTGGCCAGCGAGGATGAAACTGTTGATTAAATATATTTGAATGTGTTTAACACACGATTTTAAATATTCAACAAAAACTAAGAGAAAATACAAGTAGATGAAACGATATTAAGAGAGAAAAATAAATAGCCTTTTATTTTATACATCAAATATTTACTATTCTTGAGTTTATATATACAACATTCTAACGATTAGGTACAAACTTACTTTACTTTTCCAACAATTAGGTACAATAAATAACAACATATCTTTTAAATTTAAAAAACTGGCTGTTATTTTGTCCTTTAGTGAATAGAAAAAACTAGTTGTTATTTTGTCATTTAGTATTTAGCTTTTTTTAAAACTAGAAATAAGTTTTGGGCTAAATGTGGGCATTCATAAACAACTCAAAGAGTTATTTGGGTTTTTCTTCATTCTTTGAATCTTCATTCTCAATTTCTTCATCTTCAACACTCCCCCTCAAGTTGGACTTGTACAAATTGAATAAGTTCAACTTGGAACTCACCTTGAGGAGTTGTTGATGAGTACATGGTTTGGTAAATATATCTACAAGTTGATCTTCACTCATCACATAAGGCACGTTGATCACTTTGTTCAAGTACTTTTGTCTTGTAAAGTGACAATCAACTTCAATGTGCTTGGTCCTCTCATTGAATACCGGATTAGATGCAATGTGTGTTGCCGCTTTGTTATCACAATACATATCCATAGGGGTTTCAACTAAGAAACCTAAGTCTTCTACTAATGATTTTATCCAAACCAATTCACTAGTAGTAAATGCCATGGCTTTATACTCAGCTTCCACACTCGATCTTGCAACCACACTTTGTTTCTTGCTTTTCTAGGTCACCAAATTCCCTCCTATGAATATGTAATAACCAATGGTTGATCGTTTATCCTCGAAATTACTGGCCTAATCTGCATCTGTGTAGGCATGTATCTTATGGTGGCCATTTCTTTTCGTCAAAATTCCTTGCCCCGGTGCTCTTTTTAGATACCTCAAAATTCTATTCACCATTTCCATGTGTATATTCTTTGGGCATGACATATGCTGAGTTACCTATTGCACAGAAAAAACAATGTCAGGTCATGTAATAGTTAGATATATAAGCTTACCTACAAGTCTTTGATAAAGCTTGATATCCTTGTATAGTTCTTCCTTGTCATGCTCTTTTTCATACTTCTTATCCTCTTTTTTCATTCTTGGTGCCTCCATAGGTTTCATGGCCGGCTTTGCTCTAAGTTTTCCTGCCTCGCTTAATAAATCAAGAACATACTTTCTTTGAGATAAAAATAGCCCTTCATTGGAATTAACTATTTTTATACTTAGAAAATATCGTAAGTTTTTCAAATCTTTAACATCAAATATACACTTCAAATATGCTTTAATGCTCTTAATGCCATTAATGTCACAACCGGTGATGATAATATCATCCATATAAATAAGAACAATGGTAGATCCCTCACTTGAGTGCTTAATGAATAAGAAGTGATCGGCATCGCTTACTTTAAAATTTTGAGAACACAATGCATTATGCAATTTATTATACCATGCTTTTAGTGATTGCTTTAATCCATATATGGCTTTCTTCAATTTGCAAACATGTGTACTAGGAACCCTAATATCATATCCTTGAGGTAGACTCATATAAACCTCTTCCTCTAACTCTCCTTGTAGGAAAGCATTCTTTACATCCATCTTATGTAAATTCCAATTATAATTAGCCGCTAAGGAGAGAAGCATCCTAATAGTGTTCATTTTTGCTACTGGTGCAAAAGTTTATGTATAATCTAAGCCATACGTTTGGGTAAACCCTTAAACCACTAACCTAGCCTTATGTTTGTCTAAAGTTTCATCACTATTTAACTTAGTCTTATACACCCATTTGCATCCTATAACCTTCTTTCCCAAAGGTAAAGGGACTAATTCCCATGAATTATTTTTAACTAAAGCATCTAATTCCTCCTGTATTGCTTGTTTCCAAATTAGTGATTTCCTAACTTCCTCAAAGTTATTAGGATCTTTAATAGCATCTACTTAGTTAAAAAGGTTCTAAAACCTTTTTTTATATTTTTTAAGGTATAGTAGTGGTCAAGAGGATGTGCGGTTACTTTATTACCATAGAAAAATACTCTATTCTTCATCCATTCCGATAAAAATTGCCTAAGTCTTTGAGATCTCCTAAGTGGGGGATTTTGGCCTTCTGTAGATGTAACATGCTCCCCCTCACTTTGTGTGCTAATAGATAGTCTATCTTGTCTATTGGATGGTGACACTATTTGAATATTCGATTGTTCATCCCTAAGTGTTTCATCTTGGTTTTCCACCTTTTTAATTCTACTAGATGACAAAGATAAATCTTCTCTTACTTCACTAGGTGATCTAGGTGAATGTGCATCTCGACTTTCTTTGTTGGTTTCCCTTTCATTAGACACTTCATCTTGTGATTCTACATTATCATTACTCAAGTCTTGGTCATGGTTACCAACTATATCACCAGATGGTGGTACATACTTGTGTATTATGGCTAAAGGAAGTGGATCCTCTACTTCACCTTTTTTATTACTAGTCCTATCAAAATATGAGTAATTTTCTATGAAAATAATATTCTTAGAGATATACTTATCCTTAGTCAATGGATTATAGCATCTATAACCCTTAGTATCTATACAATAACCTAAAAAGATGCATTTAATGCTCATTTCACTTAGTTTATCTCTTAAATGACTTGGAATATGTACATAGCATACACATCCAAAAATTTTAAGATAGGATAGGTCCGGTTGGGTATTATAGGCAATCTTAATTGGTGTTTTTCCTTTCAAGACCATAGATGGAGTTCGATTAATAAGATGTGTGGCTGTGAAAATGACTTCCCCCCAAAACTCTCTAGGCACATTGTGATAGAACATCATAGTTCTTGCCACCTCTAAAATATGCATATTCTTACACTTAGCTACTCCATTTTGTTCTAGAGTGCAAGGACTAGTAGTTTGGTGAACAATTCCTTTACTAGCTAAAAATTCTTTAAACGAATTGTTCACATACTCTTCTCCATTGTCAGTTCTCAACATTTTCACTTTTTTGTCAAATTGATTTTCAATCAATATTACAAACTCACTAAAACACTCAAAAGTCTCATATTTCTTTTTAATTAGATAAATCCATGTATACCTAAATTTATGATCTATAAAAGTTACAAAATATTTGAAACTTTTATGCGATAGAGTAGAAGAAGTCCATAAGTCAGAATGTACCAAGGCAAATAAATTATTATGATCACGATGAGATTGTACAAAAGGTATCTTAGTTTATTTTCCTAAAATACAATAATTAAAATCTTTTATCTCATTAAACTTTAAACAAGAAAATAATTTTTGCAAAATATGACTAGGAGGATGCCCTAATTTAGCATGCCAAAGTTTTTAGACTTTGTCGCTATCTACTTTAAAAGCCTTGCTTGAATATTCCAAAACATAAAGTCCATTTTTCTCTCTTCCCTCACCAATCAATTAGCCGGTCTTGATGTCATAAAAAGTTACTTTATTAGATTCAAATATGACATAACAATTTAAATCTTTTGTAATTCTACTTACGGACAACAAATTTGAAGAAAAACATGGCATATAAATACCTTTAGTATGCTTAAACAAAATATTCAAATGTCCTAAGCCACTAATTAGCATATCTTTTCCATTAGCTATACTCACCCATTTATCCTTTCCTATAAACTCAATTTTAGAAGCTAAATTTTTACTTTTAAACATATGATTTGTAGCACCCGAGTCTATAACTCAAGGATCAATATTTAAAAATAAGTTAGAGACCAAACCTTGAGAGGTGCTCAACCTTTGAGATTGAAGAAACTTTGCAAATTGCTCAATGAAGTTTGTGGACAATTCTGCCTCTGATGTGTGTTGTGATTCTTGCGAAACTTTGACTTTATTCTCCTTCCTCAAGTGAGGATGAAGCTTAAAACACTTATCCTTGTTATGCCTAAACTTTCCATAATGATCACAAAACCTACAATTTCTTTTCACGTGTCCTAGCCTTCCACATCTTTCACACTTTATGATTTTGCTCTCTTTCAACCCTTGAGTTACCATTGCTTCTTCTTTTGCCTTCACAAATGCACCTTTCTCAGTTTTAGGCTCATCTCTGTCGAATGCTTTTCTAGCCATCAATTCTTTATCCACAACATTCACCACATCATTATACAGTGGCATCTCCTTATTCCATAGAATTTGATTTCTAAAGCCCCCAAAGCTAGGCCCTAATCCTGCCAAGAGGAAACAAACAAAATCTTCATTAGCCCTTTTTTCCAATTCTTCCTCATTGGCAGTAATTGGCCTCAAACACTCCAATTCATCTTATGCTTCCTTGATTTTGTTGGAGTAGGAAAGGAAATCACCCCATTCATCTTGGCATTTGTGATGATTTCCCTCAATTTATAAACTTTCAAGAGATTTCCTTGATTCCCGAACCTTCTAGCAAGTGCATTCCAAAGGTCTTTGGTAGTTTTGGCTTTGTAAAAGGCACTAACCAAGGATTGATCAATGGAATTGATAATCCAAGTGATGACAAGATTGTCAACATATCTCCATTCGACATATTCTTTATCTCCTACCTTAGGTTGATTAATTTTTCCATCAACAAATCTAAGAACCCTCATGCCCAATAAGGTCCTTGTAGCATTTGTCACCCATGTAAAGTAATTCTTTCCATTGAATGGGAAGCTAGTAAGCTTGGTGGTGATTTTGTAGTTGAAATCAACATTAAAAAAACTCTTCCTCTTGGCAAAACTGCTTCCCTCTTGTGCAGCCATTCTAATTTTAACAACTTGACTTTGCACAATGGAGACTAATCATACACCAAGAGAGAGGAAAAAAAAAGAGAGAAAGATGATAAAAAGAGCTCCCTAGATGTGGCCAAGCTCTGATACCATGTTAATTAAATATATTTGAATGTGTTTAGCTCACGATTTTAAATATTCAACAAAAACTAAGAGAAAATATAAGTAGATGAAAAGATATCAAGAGAGAAAAATTAATAGCCTTTTATTTCATACATCAAATATTTACACATTTTGGGTTTATATATACAACATCCTAACAACTAGGTACAAACTTACTTTACTTTTCTAACAACTAGGTACAACAAATAATAACATATCTTTTAAATTTAATAAACTGGCTGTTATTTTATCTTTTAGTGAATAGAAAAAACTAGTTGTTATTTTGTCTTTTAGTATCTAACATTTTTTTAAAACTAGAAATAGGTTTTAGACTAAATGTGGGCATCCATAAATAACTCAAAGAGTTATTTGGGCTTTTCTTCATTCTTTGAATCTTCACTCTCAATTTCTTTATCTTCAACAGAAACTAGTTCATGACCTGTCCACTTTGAATAATGAATGGAAGTACCGTCAGTTTTTGGTCAGCAAATCATAGAGCCAAGGTTGGTGAAACAATTCATAGTTGTTCCTAGGCGGTTTGGCTTGGCAGGTCCTTTTCATATCATGACTTTGATTGCTCTAATTTCTTGTTTTTGCAGCTACTTGGAAGACTAAGCTTGAGCTTGAAGGGCCCTTCAAAGCTAAAGTTGATGCCGCCCTTGCCGAGCCCTAAAGCTAGAGGACCTTGCTCGACATTATCAATCTTATTGGGTCGTGACTTATGAAGGTTTATCCCGAAGAAGATATCCTAGTTCGAAGAAGAAACGTTCTTATTTTTAGGGCTTTACTATAGTTATTATTATATCTCATTTCTTCTATGTTGTAGAAACAATGGTGAAGAAAAGCACTGCTCCTCTTGCCCCAATGAAGATGGCCCTATTGCCTCTCTTTTTGGTGATAAGGAAAAGCTTTTGACAGTGGCTCAGAAATCATCTTGGTCGGGGGTTGCTGCCAAAGAAACCTCTACTATTGAGAAGGGGAAAGAGAAGGCAGCCTCAACCTCGGAGAAAGCGAAAGCTCCTCATATTTCTACTAGTGGGAGTTTGGACAAGCCTCGTCATCTTATAGACATTATCGAGGCCAAGAGGCATAAATTCGAACACCTTTTCCCTTCAACCCACACAATGGAGGGCAGAGTCATACAGGGATGCTAGGATAAAATTTCCTGACAACCTTACACTAAGGTTTATGACCACCTGACTAAACTAGCCTCAATCGTAATCAGCTAGTTCATTTAACTGTTTCTCATTTATTTATTTATTTTTTATTATTTAACTTGTATTTCTTTTAGCTTGCCCATGACTTGGCCGCTCCTCGGCACAGTTCCACATCAGCCTTCTAGTATGTTCTTTTCTCGTTTTCTCTCAGGGCCAGGTGCAAACGGGTCGAGGTTGAAGTAAAATCCAGCCACGACTCCCTTAACTCTGTAGAGAAGAAGGTTCATTCCTTAAAGGTCGCCTTCTCTTCTGAATGTAAAGCTTGGGAGAGTGAATGCAATTGTCTCTTTGAAAGGGTCATCCACTTAGAAGTGGGCCTCGAGTCGACTCGAATGGAGTCGAGTAGGGCTAGAGACGAGGGCACTCTCTCTACTCTCACTAATTGTCTCGATCTCTTCAATTCACTGTAACCAACAATTAACTTGAACTGATTAGAGGCTATGATTGCCATTTGAGAGCAGAGGGGCCTTTTTAGGTCGATTCCACTAAACAATCAATTGAGGAAGAGAGCGGAGGCATTGCTATTGATATCCTTAGGACCTTGAGCATTATGGATGTTGCAATGGAGGTCATAGAGAGTGGGGTGGAAGGTGCTGCCACCCTTGCTGTCGTTGACCCTGCATTCACTGAAAGCACCTCAAAGGGAGAGCTTATTTTTTGTATTTTATATAAAATTTTTGAACCTTAGCCACTTACATGAATTTTTCCTTTCATTATTTTGTGCTTTTATCCTTTTATTGAATATCTTTTTGTCTGAGATGTTGTGACCACATTAAACAAAAGATACCAATAAGAGGCCGTTAAATAACACAAATGATGTTAAAATTTTCCTCAACCTCTTCTGACAATAACCAAGGTCATGGTAATTGTTTAAGAAATGACCGTTTCTCAAGAGATCTGTGATTTCCTCTTGAATTTACATAATAAATAACTGAGGTTACCATAATATTTAGCTAAGGAAATTAACTAAATAATTTTCATTGAACTTAATTAACAACTGAAAATAAACAATCAAAATATTTAGCTAAGACTTGCCTTCTGAGTGTGATATCTTCTCAAGGGAAATTTGCATCATTGATCCTTGAAAATGTTCTCTTTGTAGGAGGTCTTCACAAGGGAACATTTATATATACCTTTAAATATAAATTTGTCTCCTCAGTTAGAGGTCTTCTCAAAGGACATTTATATGATTTTTAGGATATACTCAAAAATTATTCATATTATTGGTTTTATGAATATATTTTATTATATATATATATATATATTATTTGTTAATAAAAGAAAGAATTATTTATTTATAAATATAATTTTTTTATTTAGTCATGTATATAAATAAAGTATATTCACGAATAGTCTTAATAATTCATTTAATCGTTAAATAAAATTATTAAAACTATTTCTTACAAAAGTGATATTGAATAGATAATAATATTATATAGTAAGTATACTGAATGTCTCTAGTGAATATTATAAAATGATATTAATATAGGTAACATAAAATTTACGTTATTAGAATATTAATATAGATTAAATAGTTAAGAAATTATTTTTTTGATCATGATTACATAACGATAAATAATGTGGTAATGCATGTAGTCAATGGTTTATTGTATAATTGTTCTAGTATACAGTATTATCCTTTGACTTGAAACATGATAGTCGAAACTGTTATAGATGCACGTGGTTTATATGGTGTATAAATATAAGACAAATCATATTTTGTATGATAAAACTAGTTTGATTATATGTTATTTACATTTGAAAACAAATAATGGTCAAGACGGGATCTGTTGGCTCGATATATATGGAATTAAAATTATCACTGACTTGGTTCAAATTTGAGTTCCTAAACGAACATTAATAAATTGCTGAAATAGTAAATCATTGGTCATTATAGTTAAATGTCATATAAAAGAGTTTGTGACGACGAGTTCAGTATATATTGATCAATACCTCGTATTTATATCGGTATAAAATTTTGACATATCATGAATTTTTACTTGATTAAAATTGAATAAGGGAAGAATTTTACCTACATAGTATGTACAATCGATATGAGTTTTGATGAAATATGACTTCAATATTATTTAGGAATACGATATATTACTAGATATTAATTACAGTTGTTAAATTTTTAAATAGTTTAAAATTCAAAAAGTTTAGAATAAGTTTATAATTATTCCATAATAAATCTACATTGTCACACTAATAACCAAAGATAATAAGACATATTTAAGAGAAAAAATATTATTGATAAAAAAGTTAACATTTTTGAAATAATATATAGGCCGAAGTAAATATATAAAAGTGTTCTATATATTTATAAAATTCTTTAAAGTGTTTAAAGAATTTTTTCATAACTTTGTATTATATTATAATTTAATATAAATTACATAATCTAATTGATAATATGAATTATCAATAGATTTACATACAAATGTATAATTATTGGATAATTACACTTAAACTTATGAAATTATACTTAATTATATTTATTTAAAAATTAAATAAATATATTGCATTTAAGTACATAAACTTAAATGCATTAAATGAAAAATATTTGATGATTATTATTTTGTCCATGACACATGTTTATCTTTAATTAAAAATTGAGTACAAATATAAAAAGTTATGGATAAATTTAAAGTATATAAATGGGTTACTTTACCAAATTTGCATGATTTTGAAAATCAAAACCTATTTTCCATTTGCAATTTTCGGCTAAGCTTGATCACAAGCTTTTGGTGAATGTAAATTGTAGATCCTTCACAATATTGAAGGTATATGTTTATCACCCATGTATTCTAGCATGATAAAACTTATCCATGGTAGAAATTTATGCATATATGTGATATTTGCTTAGTTAGCATTCCAAGTGTTTGTATAAATGCTTGAATGAACCAAGCTTATGTTTAATGCATGCTATTGCACATATTATTCCTTCAAATGGTATCAGAGCATGGATTGAATGTCATGTGTGCTTGATTTTCCTGAAAAACTAAAATATGGGTGCACATGGGTCAATTTGGCCAACATGGGTATTTACGCTTGAAAATTATTTTCAATGAGTTCTCATGTATTTGGACGTTTAATGCTAATAAAATAAACCCATACGTATGTTGATTTTGGTGTAATGGGAGACTTATATATAAAATTATTTTTCATGAAAATTTTTTGTATTCGAATGCATTATCATGATGTTATAAACTCATGGTACTGTTATTTAAATGTATAAATATGTTTTAATGAGATTAGAACATAAATGGATGAGTCTTGATGCATGCTGAAATGATTGCATGAGATGTGAATTCATTTAGCATTTTGTATTCCTTTTGATGTATTAATGGTTAATTGGAAACAAAATAATGGTATACAATACTATGCAATTTGGCCATGGATCCCATGTTGTTGGAAATTGGTTTTCATCAATAAGTGATCATGTATAATATTGATTTATACATGTATAAGAAATTCATGAAGGATGGCTGAACTATTGTATTTGTGAAAAGTATGTTTCATAAATATTAGGCATATGTATATATGAGATATATATGTATGTGTATATTTTTGGAAATTAAAATGTTTAATTTCATATTTCCAATTATGAGCCATAATGTATTGGCTAATGAAAATTGGTTTTTATGGTGGTTTTATGTGTTTAAATTTGTTAAGTACATGTGTGTATCTGATGCGTCTTGCGGAAGCTAAGAGTGAGTTTTGTTCTTCAACTTCGTCACTGTTCACGGGATTAGAGTTTTGAACTCTTAAACTCTTCAAATGATGATAACAAAAGAGAATTTAAAGATAAAAGGCAAGTATCCAAGGCCTAAAGGCAATGCCACCAGTCAAGGAAAGATCCACCATCAAATTTGGCAAGAATTTGGATAAAGGAAGAGTTGGATTACCATTCAAAAGAAATATATTTTCATTCAACCAGCCAAAATCCCCAAAATGAGAAAAAAAGGAGCCTTTTTATAGGCATTACATATTTGGTTAAACATAAAAGAAAGCTACAGATTATAGGGACTACAAGTATTAATTATAATAAATAACTGTACAATGCTCCATATTATGCTTCCAAGAGTCACATAAATGCTTAGCTTTCATTCCAAAGATTTATATAAATATTGCTCCATGACTTTGACTCCAAGTAATCAAATTAAGGCCAAATGAAGTGTATAGACTGAGGAGATCATGGGCTGGACGAATTTGGGCCTGGGTTGACTTACCTTGTGCTGAATTTGCATCATCCTCCCGGGGTTGAAGAGGATTTGTCCTCAAATCTGCAAGGTTATCATCTTCCAAATATGGGGACAAATCACCCACATTAAATGTAGTCGAGACTCCTCCAAATTCACTAGGTAAGTTTATCTTGTAAGCATTATTTCCAACTCGTTCAAGGACCTCAAATGGACCGTCGGCTCTTGGTGCTAGCTTACTCTTCCTTTTGGATGGAAACCTTTCCTTCCTTAGATGAACCGAAACCATATCTCCAGGCTGAAAGTTGGCTGCTCTTCTATTTTTGTTGGCTCGTCTCTTGTATGTTTCATTAGACTTCTGTATTTGGACCTGAACAGATTCATGTAACTTCTTCATTGCTTTGGCTTTCTCAATTGCATCCACACTTACTTGAATATCAATGGGCAAAGAACTTAATTCAATAGGAGTGATAGGATTGATGCCATACATTACCTCAAATGGAGAGTGACCAGTTGTAGAACTTGGAGACCTATTATAAGCAAATTCAGCATGTGCTAATTTGATATCTCAATCCTTCAAGTTCTTGCTCACCAAAGTTATTAGAATAGTTCCCAAAGTGCGGTTTGTGACCTCGGTCTGCCCATCAGTTTGAGGATGGTGTGAAGTGCTAAAGAGAAGTTTCGTACCAAACTTTCCCCAAAGTGTCCTCCAAAAATGACTAAGGAATTTAGTATCTCGATCTGACACAATACTCCTTGGAATCCCATGCAAACGAATAATTTCTTTGAAAAACAAATCAACTACATGAGAAGCATCATCTATTTTATGGCAAGGGATGAAATGTGCTATTTTAGAAAACCGATCTACAACCACCATAACTGCATCTTTTCCCCTTTGTGTTCTCGGCAATGCAATAATGAAATCCATGCTTAAATCTTCCTAAAGCTGCTCTGGAATTGGTAATGGAGTGTAAAGGCCTGGTTTGAAGTAACTCTTAGCTCGTTGACGTGTGCCACACCTCGCCACTATTACTTGGACTTCTTTCTGCATTTTTGGCCAGTAGAAACGTTCTTTAAGAATCTTCAATGTCTTGTTAACCCCAAAGTGACCAGCAAGTCCTTCTCCGTGAACCTCCCTTATAATCAACTCTCGAAAATTTTCTTTTGGTACACAAAGCTTGTTTCCCTTGAAGAGAAATCCATCTTGGACAGCATAATCCTCAAAACTTCCTTTCTTGCATTCGGCCATGATCAAACTCATATCTTCATCAGTAGCATAACACTCCTTCATTAATTGGAAACCAAGAACTTGAGCGTCTAAAATAGCAAGCAATGCATATCTTCTAGACAAAGCATCCGCAACCACATTGTTTACTCTTTTCTTGTAATTTGAAACAAAAGAGAATGATTAGAGAAATTCAACCCATTCAGCATGTCTTGAATTCAGCTTGTGTTGCCCATTGATGAACTTCAAGGCTTGGTGGTCTGAATGAAGAACAAATTGTTTAGCCCTCAAGTAATGACTCTAGTGATCTAAGGCCCTCATAATTGCATAAAATTCCTTGTCGTATGTGTTGTACCGTCTCCTTGATTCATTTAGCTTCTCACTAAAATAAGCTATGGGGCGCTTAGCTTGTGTAAGAACAACACCTATTCCAACTCCACTTGCATCACATTCCACTTCAAACACTTGATCAAAATCTGACAAAGCTAAGATTGGAGCTTTACAAAATTTCTTCTTAATCACTTCAAATGCTTCATTTGCTGCTTTAGTTCATTCAAAGTTACTTTTTTTCATGCACTCAGTGACGGGTGCCATGATTGTACTGAAATTAGGAACAAATCGGCGATAGAAAGATGCTAAACCATGAAAGCTTCTAATTTCACCGATGGTTTTGGGTTGGGGCCAGCTTCTGATTGCTTTAATTTTGGAATGATCTACCATGATGCCATCTTTAGAAACAACATAACCAAGAAACACAACACTCGGCGAGAAAAACTCACACTTCTCCAGTTTTGCATATAACTTTTTCTCCCTCAAGATATCAAAAACTCATCGCAAATGAGTAACATGTTCCTCCTCACTTTTGCTATACACTAAGATATCATCAAAGTATACTATAACAAATCTCTCCAGGAATGGTTTCAACACTTCATTCATAAGTCGCATGAAAGTACTAGGAGTATTAGACAAACCAAATGGCATAACTAACCATTCATACAATCCTCCTCTGGTTTTGAATGCTGTCTTCCACTCATCTCCTTCCTTTATTCTAATCTGATGGTACCCGCTTCTAAGATCAATTTTTGAAAATATCATAGAACCATGTAACTGATCTAACATATCATCAAGTCTAGGAATAGGATACCTGTACTTGATAGTGATATTATTTATGGCTCTACTATCCACACACATCCTGTAAGTTTCATCTTTCTTTGGTACTAACAACACTGGCACTGAACATGGACTCATACTTTCTCTTATAAAACCACGATTAATCAGCTCATCCACTTGTCTTTGCAACTCCTTGGACTCCTCTGGGTTACATCTATAGGCTGGTCTATTTGGTAGGGATGCCCCAGGTATAAGGTCAATTTGGTGCTCTATGCCTCTTAAAGGTGGTAATCCAGGTGGTAGGTCATCTGGGAAAACATCAGTGTATTCTTTGAGCAAGTTTTGGACTAGAGGGTGTGGTTTGCTCTCATTCTTAACATTCTTTCTTTCAGTTACAAGCAAGGCAAGGACAGGTTGATGTTTAAGGATGGCTTTCTCAACTTGATTCTCATTTAGGAATAGGCTCTCTTTTAGGTTTTCTGTCATGGGTGTAAGTTTGTGTATTTGTGATGGTTTCAAGGGTAGTAAGGTGATATTCTTCTCCTTCAATTTAAACGAATAAGTATTCTTTTTCCCATCATGATTAACTCCTCTATCAAACTGCCATGGTCTTTCCAATAATAAGTGACATGCATCCATAGGAATAACATCACATAACACTTCATCAGCATAAGTTCTACCAATAGAAAAAGAAACTAGAACCTGTTTCGTAACTTGCACGGTACTCCCATTACTGAGCCATTGAAGCTTATATGGTTGAGCATGAGCTAAGGTTGGACGGCTCAACTTCTTCACAAGTGTTGTAGAAGCAACATTAGTACAGCTCCCAGTGTCAATTATTACCGAACAAACCCTCCCATTGATGGTGCATCGGGTTTGGAACAAGTTCTCCCGTTGATCTTCATTAGGGCAAAATCTTTTTTAACATAAGCATGTCCCCACTATCAGCCTCTTTTACAATCTCTTCTTCATTGTCAGATTCAACAACTTCATCTTCTTTCTCTTGCAAGGACTTCTCAATCAGCTCAATCTCCTTTAAAGTCATAGCCCGATTATTAGGACAATTAGCTTGGAAATGTCCATAACCCTAACATTTGAAACACTTCTTATTTCCATGGTCTGTCTTGACAAAATTCGGCTTCTTTTTAGGTGCTTCCATCAGCTTGTCTTTTCCTTTGTCCCTGGTGGTAATTTTGGGTTTGCTGAAGGATGAAGAACCCTTGTAATATGAGTTCCCCTTACTGAAATTCTTGGGTGCCGAAGTCTTCATAGCTTTCTTTTGTTTCTCGACTTTAATGGACAACTTACATACATCTTCAAACGAACAAAACGGTTGTAATTCCACCATATTAGCAATCTCCGTATTTAACCCTCCTAAGAATCTGGCAATAGTCTGTTCTTCAATCTCTAGTATATCACTTCGCATCATCAATCTCTCAAAATCTCGGATGTACTCTTCTACACTTCTGTCTCCTTGCTTAAGAGTGTGCAACCTAAGGTAGAGATCTTGTCTATAGTTTTCGGGCAAGAATCTCCTCCTCATCAACTTTTTCAACTTCTCCCACGATCTCACTTTTTCTTTCCCTTCTCTATCTCTCTATTTCTTGACATTCTCCCACCATAAAGAAGCATAATCTTTAAACTTCAGAATTGCTATCTTACATTTTCTCTCATCAGAATAACCCTTGAACTCAAAAAACCTCTCAATCTCTTTAAGCCAATCCAAAAAATCATCTGGATTTAATCCCCCCTCAAATTCTGGAATATCAATCTTTAATCCTTTATCATTATCACTCTCCCTTCTTCTTCTTCTTTTGTCCACTTCAAACTCACTAGAATCACTTTCATCCCGAATTTCTTCTTCATAATAATGGTGTCTTGGGTGAGGTGATGGTCTTTGGCGGTTCTGGTTTGGAAGGGCACTCCCTCGTTTTGGTTGGCCTTGGTTTTGATTTTGGTTTCTCAAGAGCTGGAAGAATTGTTCTCTAAGTTCATTCATCTGTTCTTCAAGTTTCATAGTTACTAATTCCCATGGTGCGGGTGGAGTGGATGATCTACTCATAGTTTTTTTTTTTTTTTTTTAAATGTGGTGATACAGTAGTAGGTTAATTAGGTTTAGGGTTTTTAGTGAAAATAAGTACTCCAGCAGAAATTAAGGATTCAGCAAAGGAAAGATGATAATAAGGTGAAAGATTACTCACTCTTGACAACCCGGTGCTCTGATACCAATTGATGCGTCTTGCGAAAGCTAAGAGTGAGTTTTGTTCTTCAACTTCGTCACTGTTCACGGGATTAGAGTTTTGAACTCTTAAACTCTTCAAATGATGATAACAAAAGAGAATTTAAAGATAAAAGGCAAGTATCCAAGGCCTAAAGGCAATGCCACCAGCCAAGGAAAGATCCACCACCAAATTTGGCAAGAATTTGGATAAAGGAAGAGTTGGATTACCATTCAAAAGAAATATATTTTCATTCAACCAGCCAAAATTCCCAAAATGAGAAAAAAAGGAGCCTTTTTATAGGCATTACATATTTGGTCAAACATAAAAGAAAGCTACAGATTATAGGGACTACAAGCATTAAATATAATAAATAACTGCACAATGCTCCATATTATACTTCCAAGAGTCACATAAATGCTTAGCTTTCATTCCAAAGATTTATATAAATGCTGCTCCATGACTTTGAATCCAAGTAATCAAATTAAGGCCAAATGAAGTGTATAGACTAAGGAGATCATGGGCTGGACGAATTTGGGCATGGGTTGACTTACCTTGTGCTGAATTTATATCAGATGAATATGCATGATTTAAACTCTAGAAAAGTCTGACTAAATCTAAACTTGATCTTTTAGCAAGTAAAATAGGAATATTTAGGAGTGTTTGAGTTCATTTATAAATCTATCTAATTAGTCAGCTTTCCTTGGAGTGTTTGAGTTCATTTAGAAGTCTATTTAATTAGTTAGCTTTCCTTTCTGTCTTAGGTAAGTACAAATTACGATTTTTACCTATAAAAATACACCATTTGAATAAGAAGCAATGAGAATTCATTAGTCAAAATTTGAGAGTTATTTTCTTTTTGGTTCTTTGAAAAACTATTCGAACTTATCAAGAATTATTTTTGTGGCGTTCATTAGTGACTTATCGAACGGACTTCCATCACCGTTTGTGGCGTTTGCATTATACCGAGGTTCTTGTTTCTTTATAAATAACGGGTCGAGGTTCCATTTAAATCTGATCGTAGAACGATCTCGTGTTCCTTGTTGAGTTCGGATCTCGTTATTTTTAGTGATATTCGTATCATTTGGTATCAGAGTAAATGTTATTCTAGCGCCAGGTTTGCCTATCCTTTTTGTTATTCTTTTCGCAATTCTTGATATAAAAAAAAAAGAAAGAAAAAAAAAGAGAAAAAAAAAGAGAAGAAAAAAAAAAGAAAAAAAAAAGAGAAGAAAAAAAAAGAGAGAGAAAAAAAAAGTGGAAAAAAAAATGAAAATTTTATATTTCAGTTTGTCATCAATACCCTAATATTTGTGTATCAAATTTTAATACATTCCTTGTGATTCTCAATTTCCAAATCAGTGGGTATAAAATTGAAATACTTTGTGCGAAATTAAAACCTTTAGAATCCGTGACGCGACCTTATTTTCAGCCTTTATTTTGCCGTAGTAAGTCCTGAAGAATTGTTGCAAGAAATTTTTTGTTATTGTTTGTTAGTTTCAAAAAAACCGAAAGAGAATTATTGAGTGAAAAAAGGCAAGAGTGGTGAGAGCATTAGAGGGATAAAAACCGTAAATTTTTGAGTGAAACACGAGTGCAGAGTGATTCATATTCTTGAGTGTAAACACGTAAGGGAGAGAATTGTGAGGTCCTTTTTTTTATAACTTATCTTCTGCAGAAATCATGTCACAACACGACCATGAGGAAGCACAAACAGGGATGAATTCAAAGCTATACATGGAGGTTTTGGTGGGAGAGATGAGACGGATGATGAAACTGGAACTAGAGCAAATAAGTGAACGGTTGGATAGATTAGAAAATGCCAATCAGAGGAATCGGAGGGAAAGCGCTCAACAATAACGTACAGTAGAAGATTTTGAGGAATATAACGACGGCAGTTTTGAGGAAGAAAATAGACACTTGGTAGGCAGCAATAAGAGGGTTGAACGTGTTAGAAAAGATTAGAATCGGGAGGATAATAATTTAGGCAGCATTATGATGAAGGTGCCTTCATTTCAAGGCAAGAATGATCCCGAGGCTTATCTTGAGTGGGAAAAGAAGATGGAGCTAGTTTTTGATTGCCACAACTACTCCGAGATGAAGAAGGTAAAACTTGCAGCCATTGAATTTTCTGATTATGCTATTGTTTGGTGGGATCAATTGGTTTTAAGTAGGAGAAGAAATAGAGAACGTCCAATAGAAACATGGGAGGAGATGAAAATTGTGATGAGAAAACGGTTTGTTCCAAACTATTATTACAGGGAGTTGTATCAAAAATTGCAAAGCTTTATGCAAGGCAATCGGAGCGTGGAGGATTATTATAAAGAAATGGAAATAACTATGATCTGAGCGAATATAGAGGAGGATCGAGAAGCTACTATGGCTAGGTTTTTGGGTGGTTTGAATTGAAAAATTGCAAACGCGGTGGAATTACAACATTATGTGGAATTAGAGGATTTGGTTCACATGGCCATCAAAATTGAGCGCCAACTCAAGAGGAGGGGTAGCGCACGTCTAAATCAAAGTTCGAGTGCATTCTTTTAGAAACTGAATTCCACAAAGAAAGAAGACAAGCTGCAAACATCCGCAACACCCAAGTACAAATTTGAGCCCAAGTCCGAAAACACCAACCACATTTCTCAAGGTAAAATTGACACTTCTACCTCTAGAAATCGTGACATTAAATGTTTTAAATGTCAAGGCAGGGGACACATAGCAAGTCAATATCCAAACATGCGAGTTATGATGATGCAAGATAATGGTGATATTGTGATTGACGATGAAGATTCTGACACCAATGACATGCCGCCATTGGAGAACATCACCGAGGAGGAGTATTTAACCCCTGATGCATTGACATTAGTAACCAGGAGAGCGTTGAGCTTGTAGGCAAAAGAAGTTGAAGAAGTGCAGTGAGAGAACCTCTTTCATACTAGGTGCCACGTCAAAGACAAGGTGTGTAGTATGATTATTGATAGTGGTAGTTGTACCAATGTTGCAAGCACAATAATGGTGGAAAAATTAGGACTGCCCACGTTGAAACATCCTAAACCTTAAAAATTACAGTGGTTAAATGATAGTGGAGAGATGAGGGTAAATAAGTAGGTGATAGTTGCATTTCGAATTGGCAAATATGAAGATAAAGTGTTGTGTGATGTAGTACCAATGCAAGCTGGACATTTATTGCTAGGGCGTCCATGGCAGTTTGATAGGCGTGTAAAGCATGATGACTTTACGAATAAGTACTCTTTTGTACTTAATCAACGATCAATCACTTTTGTACCTTTAACACCGCAACAAGTGTATGAGGATCAAGTGTGGTTACGAAAGGAGTGTGATCAAAAGAAAGAGAGAGAGAAAAAGAAAATGAGTGATAATTCAAGAGAAAAAATTGAAAAAGAAAAAGAGTGCAGATTCAGTCGTTGAAAACAAAATAAAGAGAAAAATAAATTTTTATGCAAAAGAGAGTGAAATAAAAAGAGCAAAGTTTTTAAATCAGCCAATGATTGTACTTTTGTACAAAGAGGCGTTTTTAAATACTAACGAGATTGATTTTACTTTGCTTAGCTCTATGGTTTCTCTTTTGCAGGAATATGAGGATGTCTTTCCCGAAAAAATGCCACAAGGATTACCTCCTATCCGAGGGATTGAACATCAAATTGATTTTGTACCTGGTGCGACAATTCTAAATCGACCAGCTTATAGGAGCAATCTTGAGGAGACAAAAGAGCTTCAAAGGCAAGTAAGTGAGTTGATGGCGAAAGGTTACGTGAGGGAGAGTATAAGTCCATGTGCCGTTCCAGTTTTACTTGTACCTAAGAAGGATGACACTTGGAGAATGTGCGTTGACTGTTGAGCAATCAACAATATTACGGTAAAGTATCGACATCCCATTCCTCGTTTAGACGACATGTTAGATGAATTGCATGGAGCTTGTATATTTTCAAAAATTGATTTGAAGAGTGGGTATCATCAAATACGCATGAAAGAGGGTGATGAATGGAAAACTGCCTTTAAAACAAAATACGGTTTGTATGAATGGTTAGTAATGCCTTTCGGATTAACTAATGCACCAAGCACATTTATGCGATTAATGAACCACGTATTGCGTGCATTCATAGACAGATTTGTCGTTGTTTATTTTGATGATATTCTCATTTACAGCAAAAACTTGGATGATCATATTGTGCATTTAAAATTAGTTTTAGATGTACTTAGAAAAGGGAAGTTATTTGCTAACTTAAAGAAATGCACCTTTTGCACCGATAAGCTTGTGTTTCTTGGTTTTATTGTGAGTGCACAAGGAATACAGGTTGATGAAGAGAAAATTTGTGCAATTCAAGAATGGCCGAGTCCCACGAGCATAGGTAACGTACGAAGTTTTCATGGACTTGTTAGTTTCTACCGACGGTTTGTGAAAGACTTTAGTACTTTAGCCGCACCACTCACTGAGGTAATAAAGAAAAACATTGGTTTCAAGTGGGGAGAAGAGCAAGAGAAGGCGTTTCGGCTCATCAAGCAGAAATTGACAAATGCACCTTTATTAGCTTTACCTAACTTTAACAAAATATTTGAAATCGAATGTGATACTTCTGGTGTAGGTATTGGAGCTGTGCTTATGCAAGAAGGACGACCGATTGCGTATTTCAGTGAAAAACTAAGTGGAGCAGCTTTAAACTACCCAACTTATGATAAGGAATTATACGCATTGGTTCGAGCTTTGGAAACATGGCAGCACTACCTTTAGCCTAAGGAGTTTGTAATTCACATTAATCACGAATCATTAAGACACTTAAATGGACAACACAAGTTGAACAAAAGACATGCTCGTTGGGTGGACTTCATTGAGACGTTTCCATATGTCATCCGATATAAGCAAGGTAAGAAGAATGTGGTTGCAGATGCACTTTCTCGCAGGTACATATTACTCTGTACTCTTGATACTAAATTGCTTAGTTTTGAATAAATTAAAGAGTTATATCCTTCAGATCCTGACTTTAGTGAAGAGTATATAGCTTGTGAGAAGACCCCCAATGGTAAGTACTTTAGACATGAGGGTTTTTTATTTCGAGAAAATAAGTTGTGTATACCGAATTGTTCTGTGCGTGATTTATTAGTTAGAGAATCACATAGTGGAAGATTGATGGGACATTTTGGGATAGCTAAAACATTAGCTATTTTACAAGAACACTTTTTTTGGCCATACATGAAAAGAGATGTTGAAAGAACTTGCGATAGATGTATCACATGCAGGCAGGCAAAATCCCGAAAGCAACCCCATGGTTTGTACACACCATTGCCCATTCCTAATGAGCCTTGGATTGATATTTCTATAAACTTTATGTTATGATTGCCTAGAAGTAAACGTGGTAGAGATTCAATTTTTGTGGTTGTTGATAGATTTTCTAAAATGGCACACTTTATTCCATGTCACAAAACGGATGATGCTTCACATATTGCTGATTTGTTCTTTAAAGAGATTGTAAGATTACATGGTATGCCTAGAATAATTGTTTCCAATAGAGATGCTAAGTTCTTAAGTTACTTTTGGAAGACTTTGTGGTGTAAGTTAGATACTAAGTTATTATTTTTTACTACTTGTCATCCACAAACTGATGGTCAAACCGAAGTGGTAAATAGAACTTTGTCTACTTTGTTAAAGGCTGTTATTAGTAAGAACATTAAAACTTGAGAAGATTGTTTACCACACGTTGAATTTGCTTATAATCGTACTGTTCATTCTACTACTAAATTTTCTCCATTTGAAATTGTGTATGGATTTAATCCATTAACTCCATTGGATTTATCTCCTTTACCCATGATTGAGCGAGTTATTCTAGATGGCAAAAAGAAAGCCGAATTTGTTAGGCAGATTCATGAGAAAGCAAGGCTCAACATTGACCGAAGAATGGAGTAGTATGCAAAACAAGCCAACAAGGGGCGTCGCAAGCTGATTTTTTGAACCAGGAGATTGGGTTTGGTTACATATGAGAAAAGAGAGATTTCCGACGCAAAGGCGTTCCAAATTTCTTCCAAGAGGAGATGGCCCTTTTCAAGTCTTAGAGCGTATCAATGACAATGCTTACAAGCTAGATTTACCAAGTGAATACAATGTAAGTGCTACTTTCAATGTTGCTGATTTGAGTCCTTTTGATGTAAGTGATGATTTGAGGACAAATCCTTTTCAAGAGGAAGGGAATGATACAAATCATGGCACAACTTCAAAGAATTCAATTCAAGTTCCAATTGGCCTAGTTACGAGAGCCCAAATAAAGAAGTTCAAAGAAGCACTTAACAGGCTAATTCAAGAAGTTTGGATCCAAGTAAATTCGTGGAGACCCATTGGGCTTGGTTCACATATCCAGCAAAGATGAATATGCATGATTCAAACTCTAGAAGAGTCTGACTAAATCTAAACTTGATCTTTTTAGCAAGTAAAATAGGAATATTTATGAGTGTTTGAGTTCATTTATAAGTCTATCTAACTAGTCAGTTTTCTTTGGAGTGTTTGAGTTCATTTAGAAGTCTATTTAATTAGTTAGCTTTCCTTTCTGTCTTAGGTAAGTACAAGTTACGATTTTTGCCTATAAAAAGGCACCCTTTGAATAAGAAGCAATGATAATTCATTAGTCAAAATTTGAGAGTTATTTTCTCTTTGATTCTTTGAAAAACTATTCGAACTTATCAAGAATTATTTTTGTGGCGTTCATCAGTGACTTATCGAACGGACTTCCATCACTGTTTGTGGCGTCTGCATTATACCGAGGTTCTTGTTTCTTTATAAACAACGAGTGGAGATTCCATTTAAATCTGATCGTAGAACGATCTCGTGTTCTTTGTTGAGTTCGGGTCTCGTTATTTTTAGCGAGGTTCGTATCAAGTAGTCTTAATTTTTTATTTGCATGCAGGCTAAAAATACTATTCTTTTCTTGTTTAGGCTCCAAAGAGTAGCTGGAATAATTTTTTAGTGCTTGATTTGAATTTCTGGCTAATTTTGGCCCCTCAACTATGATCATCACCCTTTGGGCATGTTCTCTTCTCTTTCCCTGTTGGTTTCACATCTTTCCTTTTGTGGAATTTCACCTCGGTCTATATACTCATGCACATAATTGTATCTTATCAACGTTTCCACCTACACTTTGAAGTTGCAACATATTCAAGGGGGTTAACGCTTTCTTCTCGTCAGCCCTAGATACTCTGAGGTCTTTACTTCACTGACAGAAGTTCGACGAGGTTACAGACGCACTCTTTTAGGGAGTGGTTGGGCAGTTAATCGATTATCCCTTAGAGAAGGTTGTCAGTTGATTGGATTACATGGCCGATACTCTTTTCTCTTTCTTTTCTCTTCTTCTTCTCCTTATCTTTCTCTTCTTTGTCTCCGAGTTTTTCGTCACACTTTTTTGCCTCTTCTGGTTTTCTCTTTCCTTTGCCTCATCGTTAGCCTTCGCATATAACTGGGCTTGTTTTTATCCCTCTTCATAATTTGAAACGTCTTCCTCCTGAAGGTCCACTAGAATCTTCCAATCCTCAACCCTTTTTTCAACCCTTCCAATGCCATTTGATTCCTAAAGACTTTTACTTCCATGACCTTAATATGATATCGTGATATAAAGCTCTTAAAAGTTTTCTTTTTCCTTTTATTTATCGTCAACAAGTGATTAACATTTTTGGTCGGCAAACTAGCTTCTTTCAATTGTTGCACAATTTTTCCACATAACAGTGGGAATGAGTTGATGGATCTAGGTGCTAATTCCGGTACCAAGCCGGAGCTTCTTCTTCCGAGGTTAAAGAGAAAGAGGCCTACACATCTCGTCATCTGTTAATCCTTGTACTATCATCATTTCTCAATAAAGTGGAATGTTGGGTCAGTGGTCCCGACATATAAGGCTATTTGAAAAATTTTGAATTTTCTAGGGAGCCTTAGCCTTAAAATTTTCTCAGACAACGCAGATTTAATTTCTTAGTTGACCTTCTTTTCACGCCTAGTTGAGCTCTATGTTTGTCGTAGTTCTTGCATTTCCTCCTTGAGCTTTTGAAGATCTCCGTTATATCATCACTTCAATTCGTTTGCTGAAGTCTCTTTAAACTGCAGAATAAATGCGCATCTTTCTGTTAGATTTTGCCATTTCCTACTCCTTGTTCATCCTCGTCTTGTCTTGTCTTGTCTAAGAAAATGCGTCTTCACCCAATTGGCAGTAAGTGTTTTTTGGAAGGCCCTTTTTGTCTTATTATCTCCTTCTCATACAATTTCTCCTGAGGATGTACACCTTGTCCTTGGTAAAGTATTGGTTGTTGATAGGGAAAATTTGGATCTATCTGGGACTCCTCGTCCTCCCCTTGTTAGACTAGTGATTTTTCTTTTCTGGCAAATAGTTGCTTCGTTACCAATCCTTCTACTTCTTTTCCTTTGGGCACCTCTCTATGCCTTTTTCCTAATTTTTTATCCTCCTTTCCACATTTTTCTTTTGACTTCTTTCTCTTTGCCTCGGTAAGGATATCTTTAGTATCAGGATCAAGATCTTTATGCAGTTCTAAAATACTCATAATCTCATCTTGTGGCCCATGGGTTTCTCTTACAATTTCAAGGCTTGCAAATTCTCGATCATAAGAACTACCACTCCTACTTCGTTCATCCCCACGTACACCGTTTAACTCTGAGACTATCATATTTCACCATTTTTGTTGTTTTTCAACAGACCGCGCCAATTGTTGATATTTGATTTTTGCCAGCTAAGTGTCAACCTATGGTTTGTTTCTTTTAGGATTTTACTCGCGAACATAATCTATATGGCGGAGACTTCTGGAACCTGCAAAATAGAACAATGATTAGAGGTGTCGGCTTGTCGTCGAAAACCCCATTAATGATAAAGTAAGAAAAATGAGCTTTACAGTAATATTTTGGCAGTGTAAAAGTAGAAAAGGTTTTTCATGTCTTCCCTTCAATCTTGTGACTTTTTGTAGATTCATGCATGATCTTAATTTTATTAGACTTCTTTTCCATATCTTAGTAGGATTTGCCTTGATTTCCTTAAATATTATTAGGAGTCTTACTAGCAAGAG
The DNA here is from genome assembly GCA_032401905.1 of Swietenia macrophylla. Classification (NCBI taxonomy): domain Eukaryota; kingdom Viridiplantae; phylum Streptophyta; class Magnoliopsida; order Sapindales; family Meliaceae; genus Swietenia; species Swietenia macrophylla. The sequence continues at coordinate 4,040,239 of CP135562.1, read as the reverse complement.
TTTTACTAGGAGGCGTAACTAAAGAACCACTCATGAATCTAGTTCTCCTTTTTTAGTCAGACCTGAGGAATCAGATTTTATCCTCAACTATTATTTCCTCACCCTGCGCTTCTTTCGAAAAAATCCATCAAAGGATTACACGTGGACCCTTATGATGATTTTGGCGTAAGAGGAATTTTATGTACTAACAATATGTTTTCTCAACTGGAATCAAGTACTTGTTAGAAGAACTACTTTTAGGCTTTCTTAATTGTACATTGAATACTTGATCCGGATCCTTATGTAAAGACAGGGCTTGCTTGGGTCTTTTCTGCTCAAAATCTACTATTGAGGGCTCTTTGTGTAATTTTAAGTTGTCGTTATTCGGACTATTCATATTCATCATTATTTTTACTTGGCTACTATTCAAATTTGTCACTATTAACACTTGAACTCGATTACTGTTCACTGCCTAGGAGAACTAAATATTATTTGCATACGTTGGAGAATACTGTTCATTGCATAGGAGAAATACACTATTATTTACGTCCATTGGAGACTGACTGTTCGCACGCCTTCTTAGTTTCATCTATTTCTTTGCCTTTGTTTCCTTCTAGGAAGATTCGCATACTTCTTAGCACCTTTTTTCTTAGCATCTTTAGCAACGCCTTTACTCTTTTGTGCTACATTTTCTTTGTCAATGCCTTTGACATCTTTTCTCCTTTGTACTTTGTTCTCTGCCCCTTTTCTTTAACATCTTTCTGCTTAGTACTTTGTTCTCTACGTCCGCTTGGTAGAGTAAGCTTCTATTTGATAATGAATTTGCCACTCACATTGTTCTTTATTTTTTCTTGTTTGTTTTCGGTATAACAATTGTAATGTCTTTAGATCTTCAAAGGAATAGTTTACACTATAGTATTGAACTTCATTTCAGGTGACGAAAAAACTTTATAGTTTTTATAACCTTATTTAAAAAAAGATTTGAAATATATTACTAATTGAAGAAAATTATAAAAATATAAGAGAATATAATATTAAAAATATGATAGTAAAAGATGCTATTAAATGGAAAAAATAAAAAAATAAGATAATAGATATATGAAACAAGATTAACAATCCTTTACCATTAAACAATTTTTACATTAATTATTTGACTTTACATCAAAGATTTATCAAGGATGAGAATAGAGGTAACAAATATAAAGTTTTTTTAATACTTTTTAAATATGATATTTTATTTTTTTCTCATTTTTATTTTTTTTACTGTAACAAGTTACAACATTTCTTCTATTTTTTTTCTTCCTTATTTTATCTTTTCTCTCATCGGCACATCACTTACTTTTTATTTCTTTACATATTATTTCTCTCCGCACATAATTACTTCTTTTTTTTTTTAGTCATAAAAAATTGTTAACATTCCAAAAGTTACTCTCTTTGTGAAGTTTGCGATGGTAGTAGAAAAACAAAGTGGAAACAAAAATAATTATTCTCTATTGTATTGCCTACAATTTATTGATTTTTTTTATTTTTTAATTACAGATTTTATTGAATTAGAACTTAGAAATATTAAAAAAGGACTCAACAAACTTATTTATTTTCACAAACATGTCACAACACATGGAAGACTTGGTATGTTGTTGAAGCTTCAATAACTTTTATTTAACATTTATGAATTTTTCTCTCTTTCGTTCATAATTTTTGTGTATTAAAATATGGTTTATTTTTGTTCTTTGATGATTTAAAATAATATAGAATTATGTGAATTACTAGTAGTTGAATACAATTTATTTAGATTTTACTTTTGAAACTATCAAGTCAGCGAGATGTTGTAGGGATTATAATAATAATAACGATTAAAAAAAATGCATGGATTGATCTTGGTATATGCTGGAAACCTATCCAAATCTTCGGATGCTTTGCAATTTGCATTATTTGATTAGATGTAATCGACACTGGCCTTTTATCTGCAAAATTTATATTTTTCATTTGGAAAAGTTAGAATTTCTGAAAAATAACTCTGCAAAAAATTATCAAATGATAATAAAAAATAAAAATAAAAAATAAAAAATCTTGGAACTTAATAAACTTCAATTAAGGTTAACTGAAGTAGCTCAGATGGGAAGCATGTTGTACTACTAGGTTGTAATTATAACACAATAAAAAGAATGACACTAGTGTAGGGCATAATTTAAGAAAAAGAAAGTTCTTTTAGAATTTCTGTAGGAATTTAATCTAAATATTTCAAAAAAAGCATAGTATAAATCTGAGAGTGAGTGCCGTAGTGATCCTTTCACAAAGAGAGTTCCAAGGAATTGTTAAAAGATGTGTGAAAGTAAAGTGTAAATTTATATTGATTTTATTTTATTAACAGAAATCAGTTCATATTTTTATATGGTCATCAACGTTAAAATATGTTTTCTCTTTTCCCTTACGTTGCATTAAATTGTCATGCTTATTATTATTATTACTACTACTACTACTACTACTACTACTACTATTACTACTACTACTATTATTATTTTAAATTTCAATAGCATGTCTAACACATTTTAGCCAACAATGGTGAAATAAGTATTGGTGATAATGTGTAGAACAATTAATGGCACCATATGTGAGGATGTTTTCTGAAACAATAGATGAAGCTAAAAACTATTATGAAGATTATGTTAAGGAAGAGAAATTTTGCATTTGGACTCAATCTTCGTCCAAAACTAGATTGGGTTCAAATGACGTGACTAGTATACAATTTATTCTTGCACAACAAGAAAAATATGTTCCAAAAAAAAAAGGCATGACCCTACATATGAATACAATGAAAGAGATACAAATGAGATAGAGAATAAGAAAAGAAATGGTAGAAATTGTTCAAATGTTAAATATGAATGTAAAGTATATATGTAGATTATATACGATGGATGGTCAAACAAGTGAAAAATTTTGATTTTCAGGTATAAAAACAGTCACAAAATAATTACCTTTTCCTAAAAGAATGAAGATGAAGACAAACAAATACATCTAATATTGCTAGGAATTTGACTAAAATGTTTCAATGAGAAAAATTTGCCAATTGAAAAAGTTGTTTAGTGCTTGGGGGTTTTAAACATTGGCTTCAATAATACAGAATGCTACAACTAGTTGTGAGATGTATGGCATCAATAGTTTAAAGGGAGGGGATGTCCAATCAATCCTCACATACTTTCTTTTCTTTTTTTTTTTAAAAAAAAAAAAGCAAGCTAGGAATCCCAAACTATTTTTATGCAATTCAATTTGACGAAGATGGACAAGCAGATAATTTTCTTTTTGGTTGATGCTTAATCTTGTTTGACACACCATTATCTTAGGGATGTAGTTTTGTATAATAAAACTTACATGACAACAAGTACGATATGCCATTTGCACTGTTCATAGGAGTAAACCACCTCTTGAAACAAATACACTTGGGATGTGCAATCTTGCAAAATGTAATAGAGGTATTATTTTTATGAATTTTAAGAAACGTCTTGAAGCGATAGGAGGAAGTCCTTTAGTACTATCATTCCTAACCAAGACTTAGTAATAAAAGAAGCAATTGCCAAGGATTTTTCTAATACTCTCCCTTGATTATACGTTTGGAACATTAAAAAGAAATTTGTTAAGAAGTTGTCACATTTGTACTTCCAAGAAGTTAAGATTCAAGATAGGGCTAAAAACTTGTATTATGTCAACTTACAAGATAATAGAATATCAAGAAAATTGGAAGAGTTTGATTATAAAATATGGATTGGAAAATAATGAATGACTAAATCATCTCTACGAGACACGGGGATTTGGGTGCCAAATGAATACTACTGAACAAAGTGAAGGCAACAATTCTTTCTTTGATAGCTATGTAACATCCATAACACATCTTATAAAGTTCGTGGTTAAACACAAGAAAATGTTAAAAAAAATTATGGAACAAAAAGTGATAAAATTTTGAATCTGAACAAAAGTACGAAGTGTTAATAATGAAAATTATCTTTTGAAATATGTATCAAATTATACACTAGAATATTTTTTAATAAATTCAAGGATAAATGAGTCAAGTTAACAAGTACAAGGCTAAAGAAATGGGAGATGATAGTGAATATCACAAATACCTTGTAAGAACAAAATTTGGTGAAATTGAAGAATTCATAGCAAAGTTAAATTTGCAAATTTATATGGGAATGTATGAATGACATAATTTTGATTTTGGTGGAATGCTTCATAGGCACTTTCGAAAAGTTTTTGTTCATTTAGACAATGATGCAATGGAAAATCATTTTGTAGTTCCAAATTGCAGTCAAAAAGGTAACAAATTTAGAATAATGGATTTGGGAGAACCTTTAAAACATGAAAATAAATATCAAGACTTTGTGACTTAGCCATAGGTGTCACAAGATACTAAATTGACTTGTATTAGAATGTCTTAAAATAAGGCATACTTAATTTATTTGGAAATCATAAGTGAGTTAGGAAAAAAAATTCACGAATTTTAGAGCACCCAACCAAGGCATTCTAACTAAAAGATGCTCCACATGTTATGTGTTAATAGCTCTGACAGATTAAAAAATAGTATTGAGACAAAGGACACAAAGTGTTAATTATGTTAGAAACTAAGCTAGGACAAACTTATTTAATCCTTTGAATCCAAAAGAAAAGAAATACAAAACCTACTAATATAAGTAAATAATATTTTAAATTTGTGTTGAATAATTTTGATATTTGCAATTATAAGTTTATTTTCTATTATTTGCAGAACTTTAGATAATGAAGAAAACAAATGCATTAGATCAAGGTTTAGAGAGATTATAAAGAAGATTGACGTGAATTTTACCTAAATTGTCATGTTCCGACTTAGAGGTCACATTATGACAATTGCCATATACTCTTAAAATATGCCCTATTAGTATGAAGTGTCCCTTAAGAGCCCGTAAGGCCATTAAATATCATATATATATTTATTTATTCAAAATGTATAGTATAAAATATCAAAATACTTAATAGCCTATCTCAATTTATATTTTAGCTTATAAAATTAATTTGTAAAATCATGACTTAACTTGCTAACATTGGCCAAAGTAATCGTTAAGTGATAATAGTGACATCATCGCATTACCTTTTGCTAGGTGAGCTCTACAATAATATTCTTCCTTATACCAATTTCACATAGTGTCTTATCACTAATGTGGCCTCTAAAAAGGTTTATCCACATAGTATACAATAATATCAAAACATCGTGTGTGTGTCTGTATATATATATATATACATGCACAACACCAAGACCTTATCACAAATAAACAATGTTTATAACACAAAGAGCAAAGCATTTTAAACACACACACACACATACCTCTTAAGGGTTATTTTAATCAATCACAGTTATCAATATATAAAGTAGTAGTAAACAATAAATTCACAGGCCTTATTTAGTATCAAATCATTATATGCTAATCTACCATCCTAATAGTTCAAAATAATTTAAAACAATTTATTAAAATCAAAATATGCAATTCACAATAATTTTTTAATGAATTAAATATTACACACAATTTACTTGTAGTTTGAAAGCACTGGCTTGAGTCTCCTCTGAATGTGCTAGCGCCTAAAGAATGCATATGCATTTTTATTAAAATTCAAACTCTACTAAAATGCTCATTTACCTTAGTATGTAATATATATGAATAATAAATATAAATGTCTAAGTTGACATATTGATGGAGGCTTGAGTCTATACAAAATTATTTATAGTAAATAATAGGACTTACTAACCTAAAAAATTGATCATAAATGTACTCTAAAACCCAAATATCTTGTATGGAATAAGATTTGAAGGTGAAAATAGTGTTTGAGGACAACTAAATAGAGTTTGAATGGTAAGGAATAGAAAACAAGTTCCAAAAATCTATTTTGAAGTTCACTATAATTTTTAGTCAAAATCATCTTTAAGGGTAGTTTAGTAATTTTGAAAGATAAGGTCAAAATTTTAAAAAATACTATATTTAAAAAATAAACTAGACCCTTTAAACTTTTTAATTATTTTTAAATCATTCAATTTAGAGATTGTTTGATAGTTTAAAACTATTCGTAAGACGAGGGAATAAAATACTTAGCATTGTAGCTCACGTTACTAGTACTGCAGTGCACTACAATAATCATGCTATAATAGCTTCCAAAAGTAACTTGCCATAGTCTCAAAATTTTGAAAAACAGTAGCTCTAGCATCGCTATTGGGTCTAAGTTTGCATAATAAAAAACTAAAAAAAAGAAAATGAGTATTTTTGACAGAGTAAATGAACTTTAAATAGTCCCATAAATACTCATTGGAAAGACTTTTAAGAGTATTACAACTTTATCTCTAATAAAATTTGCTCAAAAATATTATTATTTTTCATAAGACAAGAAAAAATACAAGAAGGTTGAAATTTACGAAATTTATTTAATCACCAATCAATGCCAAATTCAGTCCTTGTTAAATTGATTTGAAAGCAAACCTTAAAACCTAGTTTCTAAACATAAAATACAACTATTTAAATTATAAGCAAGTGTCAAAATGCATTTAAAATAGAAATCTAACTTAACATTAATTAAAATTCACTTGAACATAAAACTAAAAACTCTTGCCATTTAATTGATCTCTATACAATAAAATACCATGGTGAGATTTTCACATTCATATATAATTCATAATCAATCTTAAAATATCAAAATGAAGTTCATAACCTAAAAACTAAACCATAATACATAATGCACATTTTAACATTCAAGCTAAAATAGTTAAATAAATAGAATTTAAAATTTTAGAATAGTTAGAAACTTTACCCAAAACTTAATAAAAGTTTTGTAAATTCATGAAGACATATTTAATTAAAATTGCCCAAATAAAGTTTTAAACCTTATATAAACTTTTAAAGAGAGAAGGAGAAATCTTTATAGAAAATACATTGAGAAATGAAAGGAATATGAAAAGGATTAATTTTGTGAGATTTGAAAATGAATGGAAGGAATTGATGATGCTTGAATGAGTAGAAGTTCAGAGGAAAAAGAAAAATAGAGGAAGAAAAGGAATGTCATGTGGCCAAAATGAAGAAGAAAACAAAAACGTGGGTTTTTTATGGCTTTTGGGCCATTTGACAAAAATGCCTTCCTTTCTTTCACAAAATTTCAAAAGTGTAATCTTTTAATTAATATAATCATAAATTATTTAATAAATAAATAATTAAAATTTCAATTTCATAAAATAGTTAATAAGCTTTAATAATATGTTGACTAGTCATGAAATATGCACATGCATAAAAATTCAAATGTAAGTGCAAAAAAACTAAATTATTCCTAAGGTCTAAAGGACATGTTTTATATGAACTTTTGCTCTACTAAGTACTACACCTTTAACATTAATATTTTTATGTTATAGTTATTGTGGATGACTTTATTTATTTTAAAATTATTGTAAGGATAGACAAAATAATCATAACTTTGACTAGTATATGTGTTGAAGTGGTGTAGAATTAATTGTCACATTTTACTAGTTTTACTTTTCCATTTTTGTGGTGGTGTTCTTGGCTGCAATAATTTTGGTTGTCTTATTACTGCTTTATAGTTTTGTTACTCTGTTGCTATGTTCTTAGTTGTGTTTACTTCTTTACCAAAGTGGTGTTCTTGGGTTCTTGGTGAGTGATGGGGTTTTGCTTCTAGTGGTTATCCCAATTTGATTGTAATTTGTTATAACAACAGATAAGAGGCATTTTATTGTTACTGGCTTTATAGATTTATCGAGCTATTACGACTGATTTTACATGCTTGTTAAGTTAGTAGTGGATAATGTGTGCAACATTTTATCTTTTGCTCGAGAGTTAGACTTATAGTATAACTTTGCTTCTTTTATCTTTATTTTTATTTCCCTTGATTGAAAAATGTAACATTTTCATGATGTGCAAATTTTAATACGATCGCCATACACCAACAACTAATAGCTAAGGACAAGTTCACCCTAAAGTCAATATCTTGTAAAATTACAAGTTTACCTTAAGGCCAATCTCTTCTAAAATTACTGTGGATTAAACTATTGCTATTTTTTTTTGGATTACTAAGTTTAACAAATAATAAAATTCTAGACACTTTAATAGTTTGTAGTTGTTTCAAATTAACCATTTTCTAACTAAAGAAAAATAAAGTGAAAACAATGATATCGTGCCAAATCCAATGAAACAAAATGAGAGTTGGTTAACTATCCAGTCATGTATTGAAATATTATGGTTAACAATAATATCACGTTGAATGCAATGAAACAGAATAAAAGTTGGTTAACTACAATTTGTTGGAACATTTCTTAAAAGCAATTTATGTTATCAGCTCTAGAAATATTTTATATTACATATATTTATAGTTTATAATTAATGAAAATTTTTTATTCACTTATATATGCTACTTCTTTTATTTTGTTATGTATTTAAATAAAATATATTTATGAACTATTCGGATAATTTATTTAATTATTAAATGATATTATTAAAATCGTTCCTTACATAAGTGATATTAAATGGGCAATAGTATCGCATAGTAAGTATAATGAATATTTTCAGTAAATATCATAAGGTGATATTAATGCAGATAACGATGAAAGTCACATTATTAGAATATTAGTACAAATTAATAGTTAGAGAACTATTTTTTAAATATAATCAAATGGCAATAAATCATGTGTAAAATATGTAATCAATAATTTTTTGTATAATTATATTAGTATATGATATCATACTTTGATTTGACATATCATAGTCAAATTTGATATGAATGTATATAGTTTATATAGTGTATAAGTGTGAGACTAATTATGTTTTATTTGCTAAAACTGGTTTGATCATGTATTATTTGTATTAAAAATAAATGATAGTTCAAATGGGATTTGTTAACTCGATATAAATACAAGATTGGAGTATCCACTATTTCTTTCCGAATTTGAGTTCTTAAATGAATATTAATAAATACTTGAAAAGTAAATTTCTAATCAGAGTAAATTAAAGTCATACAAAAAAGTTCATGAAGATAAGTTCAGAATATATTAATTGATGATTTGTATTTATACTATTTTAAAGTTTTTATATTTCATGAACCCTTTACTTAATTAGAATTGGACAAAAGAAGAATATCACTCATATGGTACGTATAATTTGGATGGATCGATGAAGTACTTTTTTATTATAGTTTAAGGCTATGATACATTATTAAATATTAATCATAATTATTAAACTTTTAAAGTATAAAAATTTGAAGAGTTATAAAACCAGTTCATAACTAATCTATAGTGAACTCATGTGGTTATACCAATAATTTAATAAATTAAGAGATGTCCAAAAGAGAAACAATATTGTCTATGGATGGTTAGTACCTTTCGAGATAATGTAATGGTCGAAGAATATATATAAGTGTTATATATATATATATATATATATATTTGAAGTTATTTAAAGTATTTGAAGAATTTGCATAATTTTTATATTTTTATATAATTTAGTGTAAATTACATGACATATTGATAATAAATACTATCAAAAGACCTAAATACAAATTTTTAAAAGTTGCCTTAATGATTGATAATTATTTAGTAATTATCTTTAAGTCTTGAAAGATATATGTAATTATTTACCTAATGGTTAAGAAAATATAATTATATATAAGTATATAGATTAAAGTGCGATAAATGATAATTATTAGGTAATTATCATTTTGCCCTTAGTTCACATTTATTCATTAATTTACTTAATTGTTAAGTTTACAATTATTAATAAGTATAAGGATTGAATAATAAATAAGAATATTTATTAGATAATATTTTAATTATTTAAATCAAAATTACAAAAATCAGAGAGGGGGTGCTAACTTCACAAATGTTAATTCACCATTTTGTAAGGAGGGGTTATGACAATGAGCCAAAAACTACTCCTTTTTTGCCTCTTTTTCTTTAAAAAGCTACTTAATGCATACAAAAAGTTTTTAAGTGGTTTAAAATCAATGAGCTAAACCCTTGACAGAGCAATTTCCACAATGCAAAACTATTCGATAATAAGTCACTAAAGACAAACACATTTTAAAAGTGTTAACCAAGTAGCTTCACTATAAAGAACTATCATTTCTACTGATTATTAGGATATGTCCCATAAACTATTCGTGCTATCGATTTCAGGGATATTTTATTATATATATATATATTTATTCTTTAATAAAAGAAAAGTTTTTATTGACAAATGTAAATAGTTTCCTTTACTTTGTCATACATATGAATAAAGTATATTTGTGAATTCTCCAAATAATTCATTTAATTGTTAAATAATATTATTAAAAATGTTCCTATAAAAAAGATATCGAATGGGTAACGATAATATTAATACGAGTAATATAAAAGAAAGAGTTTTCAGTAAATATTATAAGATAATATTAATACGAGTAATATAAAAGTCATATTATTAGAACATTAGTATGAATCAAATAATGAAAGACCTATTTTTTTGAACATGATCACACGATATAGGACCGTCGAATAATGTTTAAGATAGGATTTATTGGCTCAATATATATGGGATTGAAATTCCTACTGACCCAGTCATATTCGAATTCCTAAACAAATATCGATAAATAGTTAAAATAGTAATTTTTTTTACTAAAGTAATTAAATGTTACACGAAAAAGTTTATACTGACAAAATCAACATATATTGATTGATCGTACATATTTATATTGATATAAAATTTTGATAAACTATAAACCTTTACTTGATTTGAATTTGATAATAGAATAATTTTGCTCATACGGTATGTACAATTAGGATGAGATTCAATAAAATACTATTTCATTATAGTTTAGGGGCTATAGTAAGTTATTAGATATTAATCATAATCATTGAATATTCAAATAATTTAAAATTTAAAAAATTTAGAATAAGTTAACAGCTATTTTACAGTAAACTTACATAGTTATATCGATAATCAAAAGCAATAAGATATATTTGGGAGAAAGAAAATATTATATGTAAAAAAACTAGTACCTTCAAAATAATATATTAATTGAAATAAATATATATTATATATTTATAATTCTTTAAAGTATTTGAAGAATTTATTTAACTTTGTATTATAATGTAATTTAATTTAAATTACATAGTCAAATTAATAATATTAATTATTAAAGGACTTGAATGCAAATGTGTAATTATTGAATAATTAATACTTAAATTTTTAAAGTTATACTTAATTATAATTACTTAATAGTTAAGTGAATATTTTACATTTAAATACAAGAACTAAAATATATAAAATGACAATTATTTAATGATTACCATTTTTTCCATGCTAGATATTTATCCTTCAATTAAAGGGTAATTACTAATTTTTTTAAGAAAAAATTATCATAAACCCAAATTTCTTTCCCAAATTTAGTCATTCTCACTTGCTTGGTTGGTGTAGATTGTAGCATCTTCGTAGTATTGAAGGTATATTTTCATCGTCTAATTAATTTGAATTGAAAATAAACTCATCCTTTTGTTGATATTTTATATATATGTGATATATATATAATATTGGCACTTTAAGTATTTATTAAAATATTTAAATTATTCGAGCTTATTATTTAAGGCATGTAATTTAATATATTATTCCTTCATTGACATGCATCAATAAATGTATGACAACAATGTCAAGATTGATATATTTTCATACTGCCAGACATTCAATTTGTAAGATTTTTCTTAGGTGATTTGGTGAAATTGTATATTGCTAGAGAAAAGATTTCGTATCTATGTGCTATCGGATTCAACGCTGATTTTTTTCTCTCAATTACTCACGATTTCTTTACCTTCCAATTCCAATTGCAGAACAAAACCAAATAAAATAAATTGGATTTCATTTATATGCTAGACCGACTTCCTTAATCAATTTAAAATGGCCAATAATATGAAAGTAGAATGGCCATTTATCCTTCGACTAACATTCAATGCATTTGCTTGCTACACATACACAATTTTACCGTTTCATGCAATCCATTCTAGCCAGTTATCTATCTTATCCATTCATGCATATTTCATTTCATAAAATATTGCATTTTCTTTCACTTAACAACCCTAATATAATATACTAATGCATGAAATGACAAAAGGTCAAAATCTATCCATAAAAACAATTATTATAAGCTCATGGATCTAATTTTAATACAGATTACAAAGAAATCATTTAAAAAATGTATAACAATATTACATAAACAATCTTAAAAGCATGAATTTCAAAAATCTCTCTTTCTCTCTTTCCCTTTCTCTTTTTCTCTTGATATATATATATATATATATTCATTGGTTTATGAATAATTATTCTCTTTTATGTGGTAGTCTTTTAAAAGTTAAAGTGCATGCACAACTGTATTTTTTAAGATAATGATGACACAAGGGCATTATTATCATTTTTCACCCAAAATAAATTTATAATATTTTAACATCATTACTTATGATTTCATAAATCACATGCATAACACAGAAATATTAAATTTGCTTGTTTCAACAAGAAATTGTTTTATGACATAAAATCATTTCAAAACTTTTTTCAAGGAAAAACGTTTAAGTTATAATTCATCATTATTTGAGAATTTTTCAAAATGAAGTCAGTAACATTCAAAATAATAATTTATGCCATGTAATGATGTGGCAAAAATCATTTCATCAAATTAAATGTTATTCAAAATATTCCATCAACATGCACATGGAATAAAATAATTCATCACCTAAGTTACAGAATTCTATAACATTAAGCTTTTACATTTTCCATCGATAAACACTTGTAACATTTGCACATTACATAGAGATCATTTATAAAATACATTAATTATATTAAAATTTATTAATTTAGCAAGTTAATAAAAGAAAGATCAACCAAGTTAAATAAAAAGATTTTTAAAAATAATGCAATGTCATTTTCAAGTAAAATACATGAGCATATTTTAGAGAAGCACTTTCTCATAAGAATCCTAACAAAGCATGAATGAAAAGGAAAACATTTTGACAAATCTTTAGCTTGGCCAAGAAAAAGAAAGAGGGGAAAAACAAACAAAACTAACTTTGTGCAATTGTCAATTTTGAGCCAAAAAAAAGCACATGCTTGTAGTTCTTATCGCATAAAACCATCTAATCTCATTAAAGCAAGATGAAATACAATTTTTCACAAATAATATTGATGGCTAAAACATACACATGCAGCAACCTTGACTAAATGATCTTTCAAGAGTAAAAACATACAACAAAACATGCATTGTTCAAACTTACAACTTAATCATAGCAAGGATATTCATATTATTATATAATAATCATCTAAACCTTTTAGAATGACATAAAACATTATGTCCTTATGTTAGCCAAGATATGCAAGAAGTTATTTAGGAAGAAAATCTCATTTTTAAGCCAAAGTAATAACATGCAAAGCCATTCATGTATGATAATCATGAGAACACAAGGAAAACATGATTTTTGCTCAAGAATCAACATGTAAAGAGCTTTTACTCTCTAATACCATTGTTAGAAGGGATGAAATATATGTGGAAAAAGTGATTAAACATGTATCAAATGTTAGGATATACCTTAGAAGTCATTCGTGTTATTAGCTTCAAGAATATTTTGTCTTATATATGTACATTATTTATTAATGAAAGAAAGAGTTTTTTATTCATAAATATATATTGTTTCCTTTATTTAATCATACATACAAATAAAATATCTTTATGAATTATTTAAATAATTTATTTGATCGTTAAATGACATTATTAAAGATGTTTCCTATATAAATGATATTGAATGGACAATAATACTGTATAGTAAACATACAATATGTCTTCGGTAAATATCATGAGAAGATATTAGTATGAATAATGTGAAAGTCACATTATTAGAACATTAGTATGGATTAAATAGTTAGAGAATTGTTTTTTCAAACATAATTACATAATGATTGTAATCCCTAGCTCATCGAAACAAAAATAAAACAAGCCCAACAACATTACTCTAGGCCCAAAATATAGAAAAAAAAATTGAGTCCAAATTTTGTTTCTTTTGGCCATATCTCTAAGTATAAATATCTGGATATATGTGAAGTTAAATGAAGAATTTGAAAGAAGATTATCAAAGGCTCGAGAAAAGAGAAGAAAAAAAGAAAAAGAAGGAGAGAAAGAGGGAGAAAAAGAAAGAGAAGAAGAAAAGAAGAAAGAAAAAGAGAGAAAAAAAAAGGAAAGAAAGAAAGAAAAGAGGAGGAGAAAGATAAGAAAGTGAATGTGAGAATTTCATTTTTCTTTATATGGAAAAGAAAATTATTTATATTTAGTATAAAAATTGTTAGAACTTGCAGAAAATAGATAGATTTTGTTTTAGTAATTTAATAGCTAAAATTATTATTATTGTAAATTCTTGAACTTTAGATCAAAATATTTTAGGTTGAATTTGATAATTGAATCAAAATATTTCTTGAGAATTATTAAAAATTAGATAAAAATTTGTGAAATATTGATTGGGAGTGAAAAAACAAAAATTACGAAAATTTTGTCATATTTTGTAAAATGTGTAGATTTCTATGCAAATAGTTAAAAATTTTAGGTTATGATAAAAGTTTTTGCAATTTAGTGTATGATTATAAATTTTAAAAATTTTAGATTTTAAGCGTAAATATTTTTGATGTATTTATGTAATTATTTATATTTTAAGAATTTTTTTGTAATTTATTATTATAAAAAATTTTATTTTAGAGATCTAAAGTTCTAGAATCTTTTAGACCAAACTTGAGTTTTATTTTAAATAAAAAATTTATTTACTTTTTAATATAAACAATATAAGTTATTAATTTATTTTAATGATTTGTATTGATTTTTTAAAAATGTTATTAGGCAGTAATAATAAAAAAAAGGAAGATCAGTAAAATTTTAAAAAGAAAACTTTCAGATTGATTTAAGTAGGTAATTTACATATAATTAAACATTTAGTATTTTGAAAACTGAAAAATAGGGTTTTATATTAAATTTTTATGAAAAAATTATATTTTAATGACATGATTATTATTTTTTACTGTTTTATATAAATTGTTTCAGAAATTAGCAATGTTATTTTTATTAAATTATACTTTTAATAGTTGAAATGTTGTGAAATGATATGAATAAATTATTTTATTATTACTATGTGATATTAGATTATGAAATAATGTATAATTTTTTGTTTAGTATTGGTGACTATGGACTTAATTTCAATCCCACGGTGAAAACCTGTAAACTTGAAATTATAAGTAGTGGTTTCTAGATTTAAAACTCCTAAAATATAAAGGTTACATATTTCTTGAACGTCAATCTTTAAGAATAGTATCCCAAAACTATGTATTGTATATAGTAATAATTAAATTATATAATTGTTGTATTATCATTAATTATGCTTATTTATTCTTATTTATATTTACTTATGATTTGATTAGTTGAAAGTATAGTTATTATTAAATTTATTTAAAAAACGTCAATTATATCTAAATAGTTATAGGGTTTTGAGTCACAAGTAATTTTTTAAGTTCTTTTAAAATGATAGAAAATAAGTGAACCTAAAGGAACTTTGTTCTTTTCACTAGATATATTTTTGTAGAATTTTTTTTAGTGTATATTATAATTATTAAAATAGTGTAAACAAATTAGAAAATACGTATTTAGTTATAATAATGAAAAAAAAAATTTGATGTGATAGTTGTGGTTATGGTTTGAAATTTTATGAAAAATATTAGAAGTGTTATAAAATTTTTAGAATTTGCATATTTACATTAAAATGCATGAATTATAGAAAAAAATCTACCAAAATATCCAAAATCATATTTCTTTAATTTAAATTATTTCATTAAATTTTAATTCACAAACCTAAATTTTTGAAAGTGTGACAACAATAAATCACATAGTAGTGCATATAATTATTGATTTGTCGTATGATTGTATTAGTGTGTAATGTAATCTTTTGACCTGAAATATTATAGTCAAAAATAAATGATGATCAAGGTGTGATCTATTGGTTTGATATATATAGAATTAGAGTTTTTGTTGACTCAATCCAAATTCGAGTTTCTGAAAGAATATCAATAAATAACTAAAAGTAAATCTTTAGCTAATGTAGATTAAATGTCACATAAAAGAGTTCATAGTAATGCGTTCAACACATATTGATCAATGATTTATATTTATATTGGTTTATGATTTTGACACACCATGATTTATATTTATATAAATTGATTCGGATTTGACAATAAAATAATATTACCCATATGATACATATAATTGAGATGGAGTTTGATAAAATACTATTTTATTTTAGTTTAGAGGTTATGGCACATTATTCGATATTAACCATAGCAATTCAACTTTCAAAGTGTTTGATATTCGAAAAGTCAAAATAAGTTCACGGCTATTTTATAATAAACACGTATAAATGTTATTGGTTTTATAGTTCTTTAAAATTTTTAAAGAATTTTTATAACTTTATATTTTTATGTAATTTAATATAAATTACATGTAACTTTTGATAATATAGATTATTAAAATACTTAAATGCAAATTATCAATTATTAGATAATCACTATTAAGCTCTCGAAGTTATATTTAATTATTTACCTAATATTTAAGTAAATGTAATTATGTGAAAGAACAAAAATCAAAATATAATAAATGATAATTACTAAATAATTATTGTTTTGTCCTTAATATATACTTATCTATTAATACATTTAAAGGTTAATATTATAATTTTCAATAAAGATTTAAGTATAATAGGATAACTTTACTAATTTTTTATTTGATGAAAAAAGAAAAACTGAGGTTTCTCATTTAAAATTCAATCAAGGAGTAGTGTCCCCTTTTGGTGGTGAAGATTGTAAAAATCTCATTATATTTGAGGTTTTCTTCATCATTTTATCAAGTGAACAAGGTAAAAGACTTATCTTATGGATGTTTTCCATACATATATGTGATACGTGTTAGGTTTTAAACATGAATATCTCCTGTTATGAATTTTTGTGATTGTTACATTTTATGTCATGTAATTATTTTTTCATCACATACATGCAAACATAGTTATAGAAAAAGATATTATCAAACATAATTTTGAAGCCTAAAATTTAAGAATTTAACTTCTCTAAGTGCTTAAGTTTGATGAAGCTAACCTCAAATGTGTGAGATCTCTATAGTTTAACATTGATGTAACAATCAAAAACTTTAGATGAACACTGTGTGTACAACAAGGTTAGTAAGAGCATAGTCGTATTTCTAATAGTATATGTAAATAACATTTTAATAATACAAAATGACATTCTAATGGTTGTTTAATCAGTCAAGCTCTGGTTATCCAAGAAATTCTCAATGAAAGATTTAAGATAAGCAACTTATATTTTTAGAACTGAAATCTATAAAAGTATTTATAAAAGGTTGTTCAATCTTTCACAATTCACATACATAGACAAAGCTTTTAAAAGTTTGAAGATAGAATATACCAAGAAAGATTACTTGCTTATGAGGCGTGAAATCTATCCTTCAATGGAGATGTATTTTAAAATTCCTTAAAAGGTTAAGCTATATAGAAGACCTAATATGCCTTTTGCTCTAACTATTATAAGTAAATTAATCTTCATGAAAGTTATTTGAAAATTTCAAGATAATCTTTAAATACTTGAGAATAACTAATGATATATTCTTGATTTATGAATATGTTTTAAGCTCAAACTGCTAATTTATTGTAATGCTAACTTTTAATTTAACAAAGGGTTATAACAAATCACAATATGAATATTTGTTTACTATGTTAGAAAGTGTTGTAAGCTAAAAGAGTTTTAAGTGAACTATTAGATCAGACTTAATGATTGAAGTCTGAGTGTATAACTACTTTAGAAGCAACTAAATAAGTGGTTTGGATAAGGAAGTTCTTCACAAACTTAAGTCTTTTGTTGATAGTTATAATGCGATTGTGATGTCCTATAATAACACCAAAGCCATAGAAGGCTTAAAAACCAAGGTCTCTTAAAAAAAATTCAAACATGTACTTAGGCTATATCATTTTGTTATAAAGATAATATAAAGAGGTGATGTGAAGATTACAAAAAAAAAAAATATTCACTAAAGATGACTTAGTAGATTCTCTTAAAAAATCATTAACATAATAGAAGCATGATAAGCACACTGAATTGTTTGGTGTCAAATATCATAGATACTAACTCTAATATAAGTAGGAGATTTTTGGTTATATGCCTTAAATTTAAAAAAGACAAATATCTAATTGTATATTATTATATTAATTAATAATTTATTTATAAATTTTATCTCTAATAAATGTTGACTACTTAAAATGTAAAGTCTTTACATTAGTAATCAAAGAAATTAACTTAAGTTTAATTTATGAGATCCTATCATTGTTAAATGTACTTGATCATAAAATTATCAACATTAGAACGTTGATAAATTTATCTTAGATTAGCATATGTTTTATTTGCTTTCTTAAAAATAAAGATAGTTGATCTCATATGCAATGACCTCAATTCCAAAATATAAAACAATACTAAAACATTCACAAAACCTATATGACTGAAAAATTTCTTATAACTTATAAAAAAAAAAAGAAACCTCGTAAACAAATCAATTAGTCAAATATTTCTAAATATGAATAACTAAAAGTTTTTAAAATAAATTCTAAAATTAAAATAACAGACGGAAGAAAAATTTCAAAAGTCCTAATGCTTAGAGAACTAAGCGACAATAAAAACTTAGCTAAATCCATCCTCTAAGTGCAAATCGTTTAATCATCTGGAGTCACAATAAATAATAATAAGTTTTAAACTAAACAAGTATACTAGTTTTTCATATATATATATATATATATATATATATATATATTATACATACATATTTATATTCAATACATCTTTATACAATGCATGCACATGATATAGTATAAGATAAAATCATATTCGTTTCAAAAATTTCGTAGCATTTAAATATTAAATAAGTTTCTTTCAAATTTTTTAAAAATATCTCATTTCAATTATTTTTTAGTAAGACTTCATAAATCACTTATCACTGAATGAGGTAATGTCATCTGTCGATGATATAGCGTATATGAGGTAAGCGCAAATGAAGCATATAATTTTTAATAAAAATAATAAACGTTCATGCTCGAAGGTAAGAGCCATACCGCTATACCCAGGAGTACCCCAAAAGTCTCTCCTATATCATACCGAATAATAAATAATAATAATAATACCAAATTCGAAGGAATTGTCACATTACACAATAAAAGTTTCATATAACTTATAATTTCCTACTAAAAAAGTAATGAAATTTGATATTTTAATATACAAACACTTAACTTTCATAAGTACTTTTCTCAAAAAATCACTTTCTCATTACTTTAAACACAATATATATATTCATGCTTATATGTCAATGCACATGATATAAAAATAATTACGATAACACAATTATCAACAATTACAATCACAATAATACATATATTATAAACAGTCACATAAATATATAATAATATCAAAAAAATACTTTCATAATAATTTATAACTGAAAATATTCTTGAAAATATATTTAAATATATACATACGTTTATTGTAATTATCTTTTCAAAAGTCAAGTATACTAACCCCTTGATGATCATAATCAAAACTAATTTAAACGTTTTGACCTATAATAAAAAAATTTAGCATTGATAAGCTCCTATATACTTTTATAGAGCACATATAATCTTATTAGACTTTAAAATCCTTATAAAATTAAGTCTTTTCATAATTTAAATTTAATAACTTATCCTGATAGTATTATGTCATATGCCGAATAATCCCCAATTATTAATTTTTAAAAAATACAATACAATTCCAAGTATCACAAAATTTTATAAAGATAATATAAACATATAGACCATAAATTATTAAAATTTTTGAGTCTAAATTCATACTCTAACTATTTAAAATAAATTTTATTGTTAAAACATTAAATTATGTTAAATAGAAATTGGTAGTGAGCTATTTTCATTCAAAATTTCAAAAAAAAAACATAAATATAGAATTTTACCTTGAAATTTTAATATGATAAATTAGACGTATTTAAAAGTTAGAATATAAAATCTTATAATTTTTCAATATATTCTGATTAACAAAAATAATTTTGTCATTCAATTATTATACAAAAACGAGTAATTTTCTGTATCCTAAAGTCATATTCGAAAAATCATTAAAAATTAAAAATATAATAATTTTTAATCAAATAAAAATTATAACAATCATAAAGATGTCTAGTTTATTGAGTTGAAACAATTTTTACAAATACAAAATATACAATTTTATAAAATTTATGAATTGAATTATTATCATAATATTATCTCTACAAAAATTTTATTTTTTCCTAACTATTTCATCACAAATAAAAATTTTCTAATTTCTTAATCATAAAAACTTAACCCCAACCATCACAATCTGATTACAAGATTCAATCATTATAATTTATAAAAATTCAAAGAAATAAAATTACTAATTACTAATAACAAATCATTAATTTAAAAACCAATATAAAACAAGAAAAATAAAACTTACTATTCCTTCTTTGTTTCTTTCCTATTTTTATCTCTTACTCTTACTTCTTTTTTTCTCTCAATACCTTAAAACTTTAAACATTAATCAACCATTTTATTTATACTAGTATAAAAAATATCAATTTAGTCTTTAATATGACTCTTTCTATTTATTTAACCCTAAACTTATACTTTATTACTAAAATATCTAATTATTTCCTATATAACATATACATATTTTCAAAAATATAACTTATTATTAATATATAAATATATAATATATATTGAAGACAGAGGGTGTTACATCATAAGTTACTAGTAAAAGTGCTTACTTAGTCTAACATATAGATGCTTGTAAGAGAACAAATAAATCGAAACAAATTAGTTGGAAACCCATATGGAGTGTCACTTATATCTATGATATTTCTTTAGAAATGATGCTATGATTGACCCTTAAACTTGAGGTCTTTATAGTTCCTTATATGTGAATCATATATGCTTTGTTATCCATAACAATATTGCATATAAGATAATGATTAAGTAATATAAAATGCATACAAAATTTTGAGGGATCAATAAAAAATTTATTATTTTTGGATAACATAAAGTTGATATCTCAAAAAATTTAATTTTGACATAAATGATAATATAGGTTTATTGCCATTGCAAGTTCTAAAATAAGTTTTAAAAAATCTAAAATAATATTATTAGTTTTAGTAAAAAAGTTATAATAACATGATTTAATAAAGTAAAAATTTTTCAAACTCTAAAATCTTTAGTGAAATATATGAAGCGAAAGGATTAAATCATACAATATTAAAGTTAGTATTCGTTCTCAATTTGCAGCCATTATGCCCGGGTAATTATCACTCTTGGTATTTGAAAGCATAGTTTTTTAATTAAATGGTAATTATCACTCTTGGTCTTTGAAAATATAGTTTTTTAATTAAAGAGTTAATTAAGGATAAAATAATTATATTAATTTAACTAAATTTAAAAAATCTATAACTATCTCTACTACTAACATAAGAAAGAATCTAATAGGTTATACATTTTAAAGTGTTAAGAAAATTAAAGAAAAGTTATATAGAATTAAATTTTAGGATTTAATTGTTAAGTTCTTAAAGTTTTTAGATAAATTTGTAATGTCAAATATTATGAATAAAAATAAAATTTTAAAAAATTCTAAATTAATCTGTAAATCTAGAAATATTAATGCTATTTTCTAATTTTCAAAAGTGTAGGTTCTATTTTCTAAGTTTTAAGAGTTTAAAGGTTGAAATGTAATTAAATAAATTATTTATTTTCATTTATATTACCATATTTATAGTAATGATAAAAATGAAATTCTAATATGTAACCTAAATAAAGGGTGAATTGGGTTTTTAAAAACTAATACTAAAAATTAATAATTTCAATCAAACCACATAATTGACCATGTGCACAATGTAAAACAATCAAATAATGTAAATGAGAGTAAGAAAAAGATATTAAACACTCAAATTTACAGTGATTGGTATAGCCTTTTCTCACATCACACTCTTTTAAGCTCTGCTTGAAGTTTTCACTATGAACAAATCTTGAAACCGTAAGACTCAATTTAAAACAATAAAGATTTTTTATACACCTTCAAACCTTATAAGTAAATCACTCCCAATCACTTAACCTCACTATAACCAAGTGAAGAATAAGCTTAGAAACCCCAAAATTTAAATTACAATAAAGAGAATTTTTGGTACCTCTTAAAACTTCATAAACAATTTCCATCCCACATCACTCAATCTCATAATATTAAAGTGAAAGACCTATTTCTTTTATTCTTTTACAAAGATAAAAAGTGAGAAATAATATTATACCTCAAATAATTCTTTAACAAAAGAGAATATCACAAATGCAAGAAATAGGTGCATGATATGCTTTGTTGCAATTTTTAAGCTTAATAAATATTTTGAAAATCAAAGTATACTTGTAAATGCTTAAGATGCTTGAGAAAATGTTCAAGACCAATTTTATGAGTGTAAAACTTGTATTTATAATTAATTTTTAAAGATAACCATTAGACATATAAAAAATCAAATTGGGATACAAATGATCAACTAGTTCAAGTAAATGGTTGGTGAATATTTAAAATTTGAAGAATCCTAACATAAACCCAGGGAACTAGTTGATTAGTTCAAGGAACTAGTTGACTTGTTTATGAAACGATCGACCCTTTAGAGCTAAATAGTCAGTTAATTCAATAAACCAAAATCTAATCTAACCATTTGGACAATTCGAGTGATAGGTTAACTAGTTTGATATCTCTATTAATATATTTTGTTTTAAAAAATTTTAAAAATCTTACAAATTGGTCCTTGTTCAATTTTGAAAATTTGCAGTTAAATCCAATATCAAGTTTTAAAAGTTTGCAAATAGGTTCATTTGAAATGTAAAAATAATATATATATATATATATATATAATTTGATCTTTTAAATGCATCCATTAGCATGTATGAATATGAAGAGAAATTTTGAGTTTACACAAATTAATACAAGTAAATAAACACAAGCATATAACAAATGTCAGCAACATTATCCTAAGCTTGTAACTTAATTCTTAGCTTTAATTACTCCACAAAACTTCATCTTCATGAATTAATTAAAGGTTTGTACTTTATTTTCATTAAAACTAGAGTTTGTGTAACACTAAACTCAACGATCTCTTTTTTTTTAGGTAATGATAAAATAGTTGAAACTTGTAGGAAATTTCTTGATAAATAAAGAGTGCTCATCCATTCAAAATGAATAATGCATCCTTTACATAAATAAGAAAAATGCAAGAAAAATAATACTTTTATTTTTCAAAAAAACTCAAAACTTTATATTCTCTTTTTTGTTGCGTAAACAATCCACAATTGCAATCTTTCCTCACCAATCACAACATTAATCTCGAGATATTTCTCCTCATTTAGTATCATCAAAAACAAATATTGTAAGAGACATACAAATAATGAATAGCCAAAAAATAAAAATGAAAAATATGAAATATATGTCATAAATAACCATTAAGATCCAAAATACAAGTCAAAAGCATTAAATGACATGAAGTAACATAAACATAAACAAAACACATGAAAATGAAGATAAACAACAAGATGTGTCCAAAGATCAAGGATGAGATACCCTGAATTGGTTGTGGAGAATGTTTAGAATTTGATTAATGTTATCCAACATCTTATTCATTTGGGTTTCTACTCTAGCAAAATCAATCACCATGTTATTTTGCATACCATGAACATTTTCTTCTAAAAGAGGTAGTTGTGTATGCCATAAGGAACCCTTTCATAATGGATGGCATTGGCTCATCACTAAAGATGCTTTGGTTAGTTGACATGCCAAAGGTTCCATAGTATCTTTTTTTACCGAAGTACCATCACAGGTTGTATTAAATCCCATTTGAGTCATAGTAGTAAAGCTAAAAAAAGAGATCTCAATAAACTTTTCACTATTAAGAGTAATAGCAAACTCTTAACTACAAGAGTGAGAAGTTCACCATAATGAAGTTTGGTTGTGGCATGGTATAAAGTCCCATCCAAATGATGGATGATTATATACTCAAGTTTTTGGCACTATTGGTCAATATAGTCAAAACCAAGAACTTCTCTATTTTACCAAAATCCTTAAATGATCAACTTTTGACAAAAAGACTATTATAACGATATGTGTAATAACTTTACTTTATAGAAACAACTATAAGTTTGCAATAGTATGGCATTCCTTTGGTTCAAAATCTTGATCTCTAATTACCTTATAAACATTCTGACAAGATAAAGTCAATGTTTACATAAAGTCAATTTTGCCATAAAACTTATGTCCATTATAAGAAATTCCAAGGTGAATACTTAATATAGGGCAATTGAAAGTGATAATAGCCCTTTTAACTTAAGAGATAATAATACAATAATGAGACTTGAAAGATAAATTTTATAAAACAACCTCATCAAAATGGGTAAATTCCTCCCTAAGATTTACCAATTCAATTTAACCTCAATTAATCAAAAAAATCTCCAATTTAGGCATATTAAGCACTTGAGAATTAATTAATCAACCTAAACTCATAAACCTTTTATAAAGTATATTTAAATTGCCTAAGTTTTACAATAGAATCAAAAAGTGTTTGATCAAACCTTGGTGAAAAACAAGCTTAGAATGAAAGATTTTAAGGGATTGAGTTGAGAAAGTGTTTGGGAAGAAAAAGAGAGAGAGAGTGAGAGAGAGAGAGAGAGAAAGAGAGAAAATGAGAATGAAATGAGAAGTAAATGATCGATTCTTTTATATATATAGCAAAACAATTAACCTTTTTGATGAATAGTCAGTCGATTTATCTTTTAGAAAATCAATTGGTTGTTTTCCTTGAATTGAACAATCGTTTTCTCCTAATTTTGGCTTAAGCTAGTTTTTACAAGATTTCTTAATTAATAGAAGAGCATGGCATCTTTTCTTGATCTAAGACCATTATTATTTGACTTAAAGAGGAAAAGAAATGTTAACTATAGTTAATAAAAAAAATTTTCCAAGCTATTTAAGTAATGTATGATTATTTTAACCATGGAATGCATAAAATGTAGGAGAACATTAAACATGCAAGATACTTATAACAATTAGGAGAAATATACATGTAAAACACTTAAAAAAATTTAAAGAAATATGCACTAGTTATAATCAAATCATTAATGGATAACCTAGTTTTAATATTGTGAATGATGACTCAAAATTCACAATTATTTTGCTTAGTTCTTTGTTCTTTTCTTAGTTATTTAACTAAACCCAAGCTATTCTAAGAGATGTTGACATTGCAAAAAGTTAAAGAAGTTGAACTGGAAATTTAGTTTAGGTAGTTTGCCAATTGTGTAATAGAATTTAGTTAGCTGACAAAGATCTTAATAAAAGAGAGAATGGTGAGAATAAGAATGGTGATTGAAAAGGTGAAAAAAGAAAGAAAGAAGAAAGGAAAAAGAAAGAGTTTTTTTCCTTGTAATTCTACTTTTTCATTTCTTGAAATCAATAAAGAAAGATTATTTCCTATTAATTATTCTTCTGGTGTTACTTGTCATTCAACTTAATTGATAATTAAAGTTAGAAAATGATCATTTATGTGCTTTAAGAAGTTGTGCTCTTGAGTATCTTGGTTAAAGTTTTAGTTTGATTTCTCTAGAAACCATCAAGTTATCTTCAGCTGTTGAGATTTGATTATCTACAAATACTTTATAATACGTCTCCTTTAATCAAATCTTTTAGATGAGATTTAACAAACCTTCACTTTGTAAGGAGTCATTGAATTTCAACTTTATCATTGTTTGTTAACTGTTTCCCTTGTAATGTATAGTCCCTGGATAAAGCTTTGATAGACTTCTTAATATACATGTCTTTCATTTTCTTAACAAGCAATAACTTTCTCTATAGAAATGTGACATGCATGGATTCCTCAGTAGCTAAACCTCACTTATTAAACACTCTATAAGCTTTACTAATTGAGTAACTAAGAAAAATTCCGTTTTTAAATTTTGAGTCAAATTTTTTATAGTTATCCTTAATTTTTAAAATAAAGCATTTTGGACAAAGACTTTAGATTATTTAATTTGGGTTTTCTATCATACCAAAACTCATAGGGTTCATGCTAGTTGAAGAGGATGAAGCACTTATAAATGCAAGCTTTAGCTTACTCCTAAGTAATATGGGATTTTTCATGTAATGTAAAAAAAAAAAAACAATTATCAACAATGCACAATCAATATCAATAGTGTATACATTTCAATTCTTAATGCTAATGAAAATTATTTTATAATCAAATATCTCAACCAAGTGTCCACGCATAACAAATACGTTTATGAAGGGTCCATAAGTTTCGAAGTAGAATAAGACGAATATGCAGGGAGCCTCCCTGTGACGAGAGCGTCACAGAATTGAGTAAAGGAGAGTGTGACGGAATCCCATATTTGATAAGAATGGGCTATTCTTGAAGTTTATGAAGGGTCCATAAGTCTTGAGTTAGAGTAAAATGGGTATGCAAAGAGTCTCACTGTAATGAGTGCGTCACAAAATTGAGTAGGGGAGAGTGTGACAAAATCTCATATTGGATAGGAATGGGCTATTTTTGGAGTTTATAAAGTGGATTCTGCACACTTTAATGAACATATTTTTTAAAAAAGAAATAATGGCCCAACTCGTGATAAACTGCACTTAGTGTACAACCCATACATTATTACTTCTTAAATGTTCGACAATTATTTTACAATTCTAATATTTGTAAGAGACATGTGAACTCTTTTTATTCGTTTTATGATTCGAATAGCAACGGAATTTACAACATTTACAAAGGTTAATGTTTGTTCTATAAAATTAATAGCTTTTATAATAATAATAATACGTTTCAAATTTATTGGTGAATAAATAATTTAAATTAAATTACAATTTATATTTTTTAAATTTATTACTGTATTTATACGAATATAATTTTTACAAAAAATTATCGAATAAATTAATAATTATAATAAATAAATATATACACGGTGTAATATTATTAGATATATAATCATATTATCGAAAAAAAATTTTAAACACTTTTTTATGATATAGAATATTAATTTGAATAATAATAAAATATTTTTTAAATAATTTGTTATATATTAATTATTTTTGATAAATTATTTTTTTCTCTTTCATTTATTCAAAATTTTATTTATGTATTTCACATATTTCTTCAATTTAATACTATTGATTTTGTTTTTTTAATAATATTTTATAGATTTAAAAATTTTAAAAATTAAAATAATTAATAAACAAGTTATCTTGTTTTAAAATTAATATAAAAAAATAAGATACCTTATCAAATATGGTATGTTTCAATTTTGAGTATAATTGAAATCAAAACTTGATTTGTTCATCTTTATCACCATCTTCACGAGTAATCTAATTATTAAATATTTCTTCAAGATTTGTATATTTTGAGGTTGTTTCGATTGATTTTATGAATACATATTTTTTTATTTTTGTAAAATCTAAATCGTGAAAAAAATAATTTGTTGATTGATTTATGAGATATGCTGTCAATGATTTGGTGAAAGCAGGTACAGAGCATTTGATAAGTATGAAGGGATCAACATTACTTGGGACAAGGTCAAGCTTTATGATTTTTTGTAAAGCCCCGAAGATCTCAGGACTCTACTATGAAATTCATATCCTTAAGACATTGAAGCACAAGAACCTTATGAAATTATACACTTCTTGGGTTGATAATGTAAATAGGAACATCAACTTAGTAATTGAAGATTAGCCTTGTTTATTTTGATAAATTTACCGTCATCAAAATATTTAATAATTAGATTGTTTTTTGACTTTTTTTAAAATATCATATAATAAATTTGAAATTGTAACTATGACTTGCTAGCAACCATAGTTACTACTTACTAGTAGAAAATTCAAACGAACCGTAGACCAAGTAAGTTGTGCCATATTATAGTGACAAAAATCTATCTCACACATCTACAGTAGTAATTACTGAATATTAATAATGCACAATTTGAGCGTGGTAAATTGTAATTTTTAACAACTTGCTTCTTCATAATTAACAATCGTATTTAATGTAACGGTGTACCATAATAATTTTTTACAACTGTTTGATTGATTGCATGCAAAATACAAGTGGTCAATTTAAATTACCGCATACAAAACAGGTGGTTTAATTACTTATCTGTTGGAGTGTGGTAACTTTTGGGATGTTAAAATTTTTGAAGAAAAAAAAAAGATTTTGTGAAATAGAGAAACAGTAAATAAAAGTGAAAAAAAAAATGATGCGACAAAAGAAGATGAAATGAGGAAAAGAATAGAGAGGAAGAGAGATGTCAGTCCAAATAATTTTGTTTGAATTTAAAAAATGTCTAAATACTAAACTTGAACAAGATGAAAAGAATTTTTTTTCTCAATTTAAAGTTTCAGAGTTTAAATCTAGAGATTTATGTAATAATTAGTTATCAAAATACATATATTAAGAAACAGAACAAAACCATAATAAGATAAAGAAAGAACAATTATAATACACATATGCATCTTTACATTCAAAAATTTTTCAATTTTACAACTTAAAATAATTTTTGTAAAACTTACAATGACCAAAAAAAAAATTAAAAAAAATAAAATAAAAAAAAAAAAAAATTAAAATATAAAAAAAAAAACTTAAAAGCTATAACAAAAATTTTGATATTGTGAATAATATACAAAAAATTTAAAACATTAACACAAAAATTAAAATTAAAAAATTCAAAATATTAATATAAAAATTAAAATATATAAATATACCAAAAATAATACCAAATAAAAATGATATTTTTTGTAAGAGAAATAATGGAAAAAATAAGAAAGAAAAGATGAAAATAATTGAGCCGACTCGTAGCACTAGCCCAACAACATCGTCTAACACGATCTGTGCCCTTTCAAGTACTGAACTCAACATTTTCTTCAATCGTGTTTGGTCAGCTCGTGGGCCTCAATTTTGATTGAATGTTACTCAAATGAAATTAACTAACACACTATGAGTGAACCCAACTTTTCCGTAAGATATCTCAAATTTTACTTAAAAAAAAAAAAAGAAAAAGGAAAAAGAAGGTAGATGATACAAATCATGGCACAACTTCAAATAATTCAATTCAAATTCCGATTGGTCCAGTTACGAGAGCTCAAGTAAAGAAGTTCAAACATGTACTTAACGGGCTAATTTAAGAAGTTTGAACTCAAGTAAATTCGTGGAGACCCATTGGGTTTGGTCCACATATCCAGCAAAGATAAATATGCATAATTCAAACTCAAGAAAAGTTTGGCAAAATCTAAACTCGATTTTTTAGCAAGTAAAATAGGAATATTTAGGAGTCTTTGAGTTCATTTATAAATCTATCTAATTAGTCAGCTTTCCTTAGAGTGTTTGAGTTCATTTATAAGTCTATTTAATTAGTTAGCTTTCCTTTCTGTCTTAGATAAGTATAAGTTACGATTTTTGCCTATAAAAAAGCACCTTTGAATAACAAGCAATCAAAATTCATTGGTCAAAATTTGAGAGTTATTTTTTTTTTAGTTCTTTTAAGAATTATTCGAACTTATCAAGAATTATTTTTGTGGCGTTCATCAGTAACTTATTAAACGGACTTCCATCACCGTTTGTGGCGTCTATATTATACAGAGGTTCTTGTTTCTTTATAAACAACGGGACGAGATTATATTCAAATCTGATCGTAGAAAAATCTCAAGTTCCCTGTTGAGTTCAAGTCTCGTTATTGTTAGCGAAGTTCGTATCATTTGGTATCAGAGTAAAGATTATTCTAGCGTCAGGTTTGCCTATCCCTTTTGTTATTCTTTTCGCAATCTATTATTCTTTTTGCAATTGTTGATATAAAAAGAAAAGAAAGAAAAAAAAAAGAGAAAAAAAAAGAGAGAGAGAAAAAAAAGTGAAAAAAACGAAAATTTCATATTTCTCTTTTTCATCAACACCCTAATATTTGTGTATCAAATTCTAATATATTCCTTATGATTCTCAATTTTCAAATCAATGGATATAAAATTGAAATATTTTATGCGAAATTAAAACTTTTAAAATCTGTGACAAGACCTTATTTTTAGCCTTTGTTTTACTATAGTAAGTCTTGAAGAATTGTTGCAAGAAATTTTTGGTTATTGTTTGTTAGTTTCAAAAGAACCGAAAGAGAATTATTGAGTGGAAAAAGGCAAGAGTGGTGAGAGTATTAGAGGGATAAAAGCCGCAAATTTTTTTGAGTGAAACACGAATGCAGAGTGATTTATATTCTTTAATGTAAACACGTAAGGGAGAGAATTGTGAGGTCTTTTTTTATAACTTATCTCCTGCAGAAATAATGTCACAACACGACCACGAAAAAGCACAAACAGGGGTGAATTTAAAACTATACATGGAAGTTTTGGTGGGAGAGATGAGACGGATGATGAAGCTAAAATTAGAGCAAATTAGTGAACGGTTGGATAGATTAGAAATGTCAATCGGAGGAATCAGAGGGAAAGCATTCAACAATGGCGTACAGTAGAAGATTTTGAGAAAAATAACAATAGCAGTTTTGAGGAGGAAGATAGACACTTAGTAAGCAGCAGTAGGAAGGTTGATCGTGTTAGAAAAGATTGGAATCAGGAGGATAATAATTTGGGCAGCATTAAGATGAAAGTGCCTTCATTTCAAGGCAAGAATGATTCCAAGGCTTATCTTGAGTGGGAAAAGAAGATGGAGCAAGTTTTTGATTGCCATAACTACTGCAAGATGAAAAAAGTAAAACTTACAGCCATTAAATTTTCTGATTATGCTATTGTTTGGTAGGATCAATTGGTTTTAAGTAGGAGAAGAAACAGAGAATGTTCAATAGAAACATGGAAGGAGATGAAAACTGTGATGAGAAAATGGTTTGTTCCAAGCTATTATTACAGGGAGTTGTATCAAAAACTGCAAAGCTGTACGCAAGGTAACTGGAGCGTGGAGGATTATTATAAAAAAATAGAAATAACTATGATCCGAACAAATATAGAGGAGGATCGAGAAGCTACTATGGCTAGGTTTTTGGGTGGTTTGAATCGAGAAATTGCAAACGCGGTGGAATTGCAACATTATGTAGAATTAGAGGATTTGGTTCACATGACCATCAAAATTGAGCGCCAACTCAAGAGGAGGGGCAGCGCACGTCTAAATCAAAGTTCAAGTGTATTCTTTTAGAAATTGAATTCCACAAAAAAAAAAAAAGACAAGCTGCAAACATCCGCAACACCCAAGCACAAGTTCGAGCCCAAGTTCGAGAACACCAGCCACGTTTCTCAAGGTAAAATTGACACTTCTACCTTTAGAAATTATAACATTAAATGTTTTAAATATCAAGGCAGGGACACATAGCAAGTCAATGTCCAAACACGCGAGTTATGATGATACAAGATAATTGTGACATTGTAACTGACGATGAAGATTCTGACACCAATGACATGCCGCCATTAGAGAACATCACCGAGAAGGAGTATTTAGCTCTTAATGCATTGACATTAGTAACCAGGAGAGCATTGAGCTAGCAGGCAAAAGAAGTTGAAGAAGTGCAGCGAGAGAACCTCTTTCATACTAGGTGCCACGTCAATGACAAGGTGTGTAGTATGATTATTGATAGTGGTAGTTGTACAAATGTTGCAAGCACAATAATGGTGGAAAAATTAGAACTGTCCACGTTGAAGCACCCTAAACCGTACAAATTACAGTGGTTAAATGATAGTGGAGAGATAAGGGTAAATAAGCAGGTGATAGTTGCATTTCGAATTGGCAAATATGAAGATGAAGTGTTGTGTGATGTAGTATCGATGCAAGCTGGATATTTGTTGCTAGGGCATCCATGATAGTTTGATAGGCGTGTGAAGCATGATGGCTTTACGAACAAGTACTCTTTTGTACTTAATCAACATCCAATCACTCTTGTACCTTTAACACCGCAACAAGTGTATAAGGATCAAGTGTGGTTACGAAAGGAGTGCGATCAAAAGAAAAAGAGAGATAAAAAGAAAATGAGTAACAATTCGAGAGAAAAAATTGAAAAAGAAAAAAAAGAGTATAGATTCAATCGTTGAAAACAAAATAGAGAGAAAAATAAATTTTTATGCAAAAGAGAGTGAAATAAAAAGAGCGAAGTTTTTAAATCAGCCAATGATTGTACTTTTGTACAAAGAGGCATTTTTAAATACTAACGAGATTGATCTTGCTTTGCCTAACTCTATGGTTTCTCTTTTGCAGGAATATGAAGATGTCTTTCTCGAACAAACGCCATAGGGATTGTCTCCTATCTGAGGGATTGAACATCAAATTAATTTTGTACCTAGTGCGATAATTTCAAACCGACTAGCTTATAGGAGCAATTCTGAGGAGACAAAAGAGTTTCAAAGGCAGGTAAGTGAGTTGATGGCGAAAGGTTACGTGAGGGAGAGCATGAGTCCATGTGCCGTTCCAGTTTTCCTTGTACCTAAGAAGGATGGCACTTGGAGAATGTGCGTTGACTGCCGAATGATCAACAACATTACGATAAAGTATCGACATCCCATTCCTCGTATAAATGACATGTTAGATGAATTGCATTGAGCTTGTATATTTTCAAAAATTGATTTAAAGAGTGGATATCATCAAATACGCATGAAGGAGGGTGATGAATGGAAAACTGCTTTTAAAACAAAATACGGTTTGTACAAATGGTTAGTAATGCCTTTCGGGTTAACTAACGCACCGAGCACATTTATGCAATTAATGAACCATGTATTGCGTGCATTCATAGGCAGATTTGTTGTTGTTTATTTTGATGATATTCTCATTTATAGCAAAAACTTGGATGATCATGTTGTGCATTTAAAATCAGTTTTAGATGTATTTAGAAAAGAGAAGTTATTTGCTAACTTAAAGAAATGCATCTTTTGCACCGATAAACTTGTGTTTCTTGGTTTTATTATGAATGTACAAGGAATACAGGTTGATGAAGAGAAAATTCGTGCAATTCAAGAATGGCCAAGTCCCACGAACATAAGCAACGTACGAAATTTTCATGGACTCGCTAGTTTCTACCGACAGTTTGTGAAAAACTTTAGTATTTTAGTAGCACTGCTCACTGAAGTAATAAAGAAAAACGTTGGTTTCAAGTGGGGAGAAGAGCAAGAGAAGGCGTTTCAGCTCATCAAGCAAAAATTGACAAATGCACCCTTATTAGCTTTACCTAACTTTAACAAAATATTTCAGATTGAATGTGATGCTTCTAGTGTAGATATTAGAGCTATGCTTATGTAAGAAGGATGACCGATTGCGTATTTCAGTGAAAAGTTAAGTGGAGCAGTTTTAAACTACCCAACTTATGATAAGGAATTGTATGCATTGGTTCGAGCTTTGGAAACATAGCAGCACTACCTTTGGCCCAAGAAATTTGTGATTCACACTGATTACGAATCATTGAGGCACTTGAAAGAACAACACAAGCTGAACAACACAAGCTGAACAAAAGACATGCTCGTTGGGTGGAGTTGATTAAAACGTTTCCATACGTCATCCAATATAAGCAAAGTAAGGAGAATGTGGTTGTAAATGCACTCTCTCGCAGGTACGCATTACTTTCTACTCTTGATGCTAAATTACTTGGTTTTGAATATATTAAAGAGTTTTATCTTTCAGACCCTGACTTTAATGAAGAGTATATAGCTTGTGAGAAGACCCCTAATGGTAAGTACTTTAGACATAAAGGTTTTTTATTTCGAGAAAATAAGTTGTGCATATCGAATTGTTTCGTGTGTGATTTATTAGTTAGAAAATCACATGGTGGAGGATTGATGGGACATTTTGGGATAGTTAAAACATTAGCTGTTTTACAAGAACACTTCTTTTGGCCACACATGAAAAGAGATATTGAGAGAACTTGCAATAGATGTGTTATATGTAGGCAGACAAAATTTCGAAAACAACCCCATGGTTTATACACACCATTGCCCATTCCTAATGAGCTTTAGATTGATATTTCTATGGACTTTGTGTTAGAATTGCCTAGGAGTAAACGTGGTAGAGATTCAATTTTTGTGGTTGTGGATAGATTTTCTAAAATGACACTTTATTCCATGTCATAAAACGGATGATGCTTCACATGTTGCTGATTTGTTCTTTAAAGAGATTGTGAGATTACATGATATGCCTAGAACAATTGTTTCCGATAGAGATGCTAAGTTCTTAAGTTACTTTTGGAAGATTTTGTGGTGTAAGTTAGGTACTAAGTTATTATTTTTTACTACTTGTCATCCACAAACTGATGGTTAAACTGAAGTAGTAAATAGAACTTTGTCTACTTTGTTAAGGGCTGTTATTAGCAAGAACATTAAAACTTGGGAAGATTGTTTACTACATGTTGAATTTGCTTATAATCGTACTGTTCATTCTGCTACTAAATTTTTTTCATTTGAAATTGTCTATGAATTTAATCCATTAACTCAATTGGATTTATCATCTTTACTCATGATTGAGCGAGTTAATCTAGATGACAAAAAAAAAAACTGAATTTGTTAGGCAAATTCATGAGAAAGCAAGATTCAATATTGAGCGAAGAACGGAACAGTATGCAAAACAAGTCAACAAGGAGCGTCGCAAGCTGGTTTTTGAACCAGGAGATTGGGTTTGGTTTCATATGAGAAAAGAAAGATTTGCGGCGCAAAAGCGTTTCAAATTACTTCCAAGAAGAGATGACCCTTTTCAAGTCTTAGAGCGTATCAATGACAATGCTTACAAGCTAGATTTATCAGGTGAATACAATATAAGTGCTACTTTTAATGTTGCTGATTTGAGTCTTTTTGATGTAGGTGATGATTTGAGAACAAATTCTTTTCAAAAGGAGGGGAATGATACAAATCATGGCACAACTTCAAAGAATTTAATTCAAGTTCCGATTGGTCCAGTTACGAGAGCCCAAGTAAAAAAATTCAAAGATGCACTTAACGAGCTAATTCAAAAAGTTTGAACCCAAGTAAATTCGTGGAGACCTATTGGGCTTAGTCCACATATCCAGCAAAGATAGATATGTATGATTCAAACTCTAGAAAAGTCTAGCCAAATCTAAACTCGATTTTTTAATAAGTAAAATAAGAATATTTAGCAGTGTTTGAATTCATTTATAAATCTATCTAATTAGTCAACTTTCCTTGAAGTGTTTGAATTCATTTATAAGTCTATTTAATTAGTTAACTTTCCTTTCTGTCTTAGATAAATATAAGTTACGATTTTACTTATAAAAAAATACTTTTGAATAAAAAACAATCAAAATTCATTAGTCAAAATTTGATAGTTATTTTCTCTTTAGTTCTTTGAAGAACTATTCAAACTTATCAAGAATTATTCTTGTAGCATTTATCAGTGACTTATCGAACGAACTTTCATAACCGTTTGTAACGTTTACATTATACCGAAATTCTTGTTTATTTATAAACAACAAGTTGAATTTCCATTCAAATTTAATCGTAAAACAATCTCAAGTTCCTTGTTAAATTCGAATTTCGTTATTTTTAGCGAGATTCATATCAATAGAAAAAAAAGAATGGAACATTGAAGCATACAAGAGAAATTGTAAACTCCTTTGGCTAAAATAAAACACCTCTCTTGAAAATTTCCCTAAACCCCAAAAGGACTAATCTGAAATTTTTCCTTTGATTAGGACAGGTAATATAACCATCATTTAAAACTACAAGCATCAACCACTGTCATTCTGAAGGTAAGGTAAAAAACAATGAAACTCGTTGCAAATCAAAAGGCCAAAAAGAAGAACGTCACAGCTTCCCCTCACTCCAGAAATTATAATGGGAACCTGATACAGTTTTTCCTATCCAATACTTGAATCTAGCGCGTAACAACAATCTTCGGAAGAGCAAAAATCTCCCAAAGCAACTCATCAAATAATATCATAAATATATACTTAGTTCTACCTGTTTGTTTCTTTAGTTTACTTCCTGTTTGTTCGCTTTAGTTTTCTACCTGCTTGTTCGCTTCTTGCTGCCCTTCTTTTGACTCATCGAAAGTACACTTGAGGAACTCTTCCCTTCAAGTTTTTTGGCCATTTTTACCACACTTACCATACCTTTTCTTGCAGTAGCCCGATGCTCCGTTCTGCAGCTCATGATCTTCCTATCAAGAGGCCAGTAAGCATATGGTTCCAGCTTGCCCTTCTTCTTCACATCCCCAGATGCCTTCTTGTTAGCATACTCATTTCCAGTGTATGCCCATCCCGACTCGGATGTTTTTCTGCGCTTCTTCTGGGTTTTCCTTGACGTGTTTGTACACATAATAATACCGTCCCCTTCACTCCTTGCATCTGAATCGGGGCCAGAAGGAATCATCACCTTCTTTGGTTTCCCTCCTTGTCCCTCACGAATTACCAGGCGGCCCTCAGAGTCAATCTCTGGCTCATCATCTGATTCTGTCTTCTGTTTCAGATGATGCCCAGATCTAAGTGCTGACCTCGTTTTCAGCCTGTCAAGCAAGTCAAGTGGCTCATCTTCTAACTGGTCAAACAAGTCTTCAGGCAACATCTTATCTACCTTACGCTTTTTCTTATACCTGGACAGATTAGATCTGATAGTATCAGCATAGACTATCAGGGAATAAGAAAATATTACCTATGAAGTTAAAATTTTTAAACACTTATTAATGATTTAAGTGCAGATATTGCTTAATAAATTAGGTAGTTCAAATGCATCCATCAAGCAAACTTCAAACCACTAAAACAACAATAAGTTCATCCATGAAAGTTGCATTGAACGTCTTCTGACCAAACATAACACAAATGGACAACAAACATGTCAGTTAACTGACCGTAATGTTGATGCTTTAGATTTTAACCAAGAGGAAACCATGCTCCTTTGACCAGAAAAAGTCCCCGGATCCAAATATTCTGCATCACTGCCCTCGGCGTCTTCATCGTCAAAATCAGAAAATACTTTTGTATGATTCCATCTGCTAAGCCTGAAGAAAATCAAACATTTATAAAATAATGCCAGTGTACAGCTTCAATAATTTTGCAACTAAATTAGGTACTGTGCTTTTACTTGAATTCCTATTGATATATGAACTCTCAGAAATTGATATGGACAACTGATTGTCCTTTTGAAGTGCACTTGGCTCACCCGACTTGTAAACCCCCAACCCAAAAGAAAGAAAGGGTGAATAAAATGTTTCTCATGGCTGCTTGTTCACTTTTCTTTTCAAACATGTATTGATATATGAACTCTCAGAAATTGATATGGACAACTGATTGTCCTTTCAAAGTGCACTTGGCTCACCTGACTTGTAAACCCCCAACCCAAAAGAAAGAAAGGGTGTATAAAATGTTTCTCATGGCGGCTTGTTCACTTTTCTTTTCAAACATGGCCAGCAAATAGGTTGCCATACAAGATTTCTGTTCTTAGGATGTCAATGGTGCTGACGTGCCAGCAACAGGTTTCAGACTAGAGAATGGAACCCATGCAATTTGCAGAAAAATCAAGCACTAACGTATAACACACAAAGGCTATTCATATGCATGTAACTAAATCCTGATGACTGGGACACAGACCTTGATGCAATTGCCTTATATGTTCGAGAGAAAGAAACCCATGCAAAATTAGCGGACAAACCAACCTCTAATGTATAACACACCAAGGATGAGAATATTCATGTAGCTAAATCCTACTGACAGGGACACGGACCTTGATGTAGTTGCTTTAGAAAAAACAGATTTTGCATCCTCAGAGCTGCCTGCAAGTTTTCTCTCTTTCCGCTCCCTGATCTATTTTTGACAAAAATTATTAATACACATCAGACATACAGTCATTACAAATTTGGATCCTAAGGAAACTTCTTCCCATTCAACAGACCTTTCTTATGTTAGTAAGTAGTTTCATGTGTTCTTCTGGCATCACAGCTTTAACTGCTTCAAGACCACATTTCTTGACAAGCATTTCCAAAAGATTCTTGACCTAAAAACCATTCAACATTGACAGATAAGAAACTAGAATTCGAATGTCTTTTACAGCAAACAACTTCCATTCACCAAAAGCACAATATCCAGGTTCTTGAAAAGTTCTGATCAAATGTCTTTAGTTGAACACTAAAATCCAAAGTTGAAGCAGAGAGAAGGGAGAACACAAACCTTAGCCCTAAAGTGGTTTTTGGTATCCTCTTGCCACTTCAGCAAGCCTTCCACCATGCCTCCCAAGTGCATTTGCAACCCTTCAGCATGTGATTTGGCCACCAAAACTTTCAACAATCCTAAATTGGCCTGCATTATAAAGCAGCGCCTATATATAAGAAGATATACAGAAAATAGAGAAAGCATTCATCAAGCAGTTCACCAGAAACAAATAAAATATAAAGGCTGAGCACATCTACAAAAGAGTAGGCAGCAAACTTTAATAATTTCTCTGTTCTTCCTTTGGAGGAGTAGAAATGTGCAAGGAAGTAAGTTGTATGCATTAGAAACAAGATCAGAAAACTCGTATGCTAAACGAGCTAAGCCCTTCACTGCAGCACTAATCATATGAGGAGTTTCTCCAGCCAGGCCTCCAGCTACCTGTACCCATGAATAAATGTTTTGAAAACCATCATCAGGTCATCATGTAAGAAATGCAAAATGAGAGCAGCATATTTCAGGGAATAGAAGTTACAGTACTTCCTTCACAACTATTAAAATCCAATATCATGCGGTCATATATATGCATTTCCCACATGTAAGAAATCCAAACAAGCCCAATACTTCAGGCAATAGAAGGAAGCGACACAACTTCCTTGAGATATAAAGAATTTCACACAAGTTTACAACTCCTAAAGCAAGAAAACAGCTTCAATCAATCAAAAAATTGAAGTTCTGGAAAAACAAAACTATCTGCTAGATTTATTACCATGTTAAAAAACTGATACAAGTTTTCCTTCCCTCCACCATTCTCTTCATCTCCAAAAGCATGTGCAATTTGGACAAGAATATCATAAGCTCTATTTCTTGTTTTTTTATTGGCCTGCAAGAAAATGCACCAAAAAGAAATGAATTAGCAACCATAAATAACCAGAAGTTCATGAGTGATTTTGGAAGAGAGTTTTGCCAATCAATACAACTTGAAATTTTTCCAGTAAATTGTCATCCTTTAAAAAGAAAGGAAGAGATAACATGAAACCCCCTTGCTCCACCAACTGCCCCAAAATGACCATACTTTATGTTGATGGCCACCCAACTTCTCATAAGTCCCACCAACAAAGTGAAATCCTCAACAATTATATTATGTATTGTGTAAAGCATGCAGATCAAATTTGCACAGTAATATTTTAAACAGAACCATAAGCAACTGAAGCATAATTTTCCAAAAACAAAAGAGAGAAAGAACAAAGGGCCAAGAAGAGGAGAAAAAATAATGAATGTGTGAATTGAGAAAAAAGGAGCGCTCCTACTGATAAGACTTCTCAAATTTTGCCATTTTTTTAACAGCATTTGAGCCTCTTGATAGACTTTTCAAGCAATATCCAGAATAAAAAAATCTCCAATACTGACTTCTTCAAAAGCTTGAGCTGCCTCTAAGGCAACTCTCAGGCATAAACAAATGAACCTGTAGTCCAACTCTACTTCCCAAGGTACACAAATCAAACTCAGTATTACTAGCATTGTACCTAACTTATTCTTCTCATAGTTATAACATAGCAGCTAAAATTAACTTCACCATTCTAAACATATAAATGATGAATGAGCCATTGACTATGGCTTAAAATATTATTCCTGACTGTGAATCAGAAAGGAGAGAATTGCACAAACACATGCCAACATAATTAGAAGTCAATTTACAAACATAAATGCACCCTAATTGATCAATATACCGATCACCCACTAGACCACCAAACAATGTCAGATATCATACCTCTTTTAAAGCAAGTATAATCTCAGTTAGAAAAGAACTAAGAATATTACGTCTCCTCCACTCAGAATCATCCTGTATAGAAGAAATTCAAGTTACTCAGGCAAGAATATAAGACATGCTCATCACGAAGGAAAATTGATCTCTATCCAAGATTAACATATGTATTAAGAAAAAGAAAAGGTTGTAATTATATGACCTTGGAAACATGAATTATCACAAAGTACAGACAATCAAGTCTGTGGCGCTTGGCAGACAAATGACACAAAGGCAAAACTTCAATCAAGAGTCCAAGCAATTCCTCAAACTTCGATGAAAGAAATCCATCATATTTCTGGTCACACAGAATCCAAAAAATAGAAAACCTAATCAGAATGATAAACAAAAAGATAGCCAAGCAGTACACTGGCCCAAATAACTTTTTTTTTTCCAACAAACAATTCATCTTCATATTGGAATCACAAGAATTCAAGTGCAAATGTCCTTTTCCAACACCTGCTACCCACCCATATCCAATGAAAACACCAACACACATTTGTCACCTGCCTCAACTGTATTATACAAACCCGAACCCTCTAACCCAGGCCTACCTTTTCTGTTTTGTTCATTGAGTTGTAGTGCACAGCATTGATGATGCTGAGGCATAGACAGAGTTGAAAAATGTTCTTGATCATGCAGCAGCGGGATTCAAAAGCAACAAAGAATGTGTAATTAGAGATGGTAAGGGGGTCATAATCGTGGAAGACATTGGAACCGGAAGCAATAGCATCATGGTCAGAGCATCGCTGATGGTGATTTATATATTTATTTTGGTAGGTTGGGCTTGTTTTGAGCCAGCATCAGCTAGCCAGTGTTAAACAAAGGAAAACAGATAGGCCAGGGGCGAGTATACAACATCAAAGAGAGGGCTGGACAACATATTCAAGGAACACAGATGTAGAAAGCTTTTCTTGAGGTATTTTATTAGCCCCTCAATCTCACAACAGTTATAACAACAATAGAACCAGATATCTTTGCACCTTACTCTACAAACTCCTCATCCCAACCAGGAGTATGGAGCCGTTGTCACATCGTTGACCGGTGGAGGGCATTGCACAGCATCAAGCACCAGCTGGACCGGACTTCACAGATCCCGAAGTGAGAGAAATAGAAAGAACAAAAGTGAAACCTAAATGTTAAATATTCCAGTAAGGCGGTGGAAGATCAGGGTTTCAGTGAGATGTCTCATGGATATTTATACAGGCATTGCAAAAAGTTTGGTTATTTCTAAGATAATAGAGCCAGATATGATCAAGGATCCCCTAGTCCTACCCTCACACTCAACCAGCATTTAGTTCATGAAGCACCCACCACAGCGGCTCTACCAGATAAATCCCAATTACCTGCATTATTGGCATCCCTAGAATATTTTCAAGACCCTAGCAAAATATGCTATCATATAAAAGTAGATGTAAATACTCTTAATATTTGAGAAAAGGATGAGCACTTTACTATGCCCATGGTAAGTACAAATGTCTGAATGTAAACATAGATAACGAATGCAACAATATTATGAAAAAGACATTATGAAAAGAAGCAACAAAGGAAGTACCCTGAGAATAATTGAAAGTACTTTGTATGCCTTCTTTTGGATCAATCCTTCATCATCCTGCAGTGCAATAACATCTGGCTGTTAAGTCACAATCACTCAACCTCTTCTATGTAAAAGAAATGATAGACAACAAATGTTGAATCACCCACCTGTAATGCAGGTTTTATTGCAACAAATAGGACATCGATCTCTTTAACATTCAAACCAGGCAAAAGTGAAACTGCTAGATCAAATAGTCGACCCCTGGAGATAAGGAT
Source organism: Swietenia macrophylla (assembly GCA_032401905.1). Classification (NCBI taxonomy): domain Eukaryota; kingdom Viridiplantae; phylum Streptophyta; class Magnoliopsida; order Sapindales; family Meliaceae; genus Swietenia; species Swietenia macrophylla. Next base: position 3,998,360 of record CP135562.1, on the reverse strand, counting down.
GAAGAGGTAAATGGACAGTCAAATGCTGCACAATCCCACAATAAGTGCATGCGCGCGCGCGTACACAGAGGAAGTTAAAACAATAGAACAGACCACAGAACCATAATCTCACCTCATAAGAGACAGTGAGCTTTCATTTGACAGATCACCAATCTGCATAGAATTAGAATTTCTAGTATTTTTAGCTTTTCCAGCCTCTTGGGTGGCCTCCAAAAGCTGATGCATTGTTTTTTTGAATAACCTTGTAACTACTTCTTTATCAGCTATGGAAGCAAATTCACCGATAGTTGACTGTCAATGGCATAATTGTCATTATGCATTTCATAAAAGCTCAAACAATCATATAACTGGAACTAATGGAGATTTGAGAATTCATAAGATGACAATGTTGACTTTCAATGTATGTAGATTACCGCACACATTGTATGAATGAATGCCCATTTGCCATTTTGCAGAAGGAAAAAAAAGTTTGCTAAAGGAAAAATGTAGCAAGAAAAGTTTGGCAATAGATGCAAGTAACTACTGATTCAGATCAATCTTTGCAACATTAACGTCAGATTGATGAATCCTCTAAACTTTCGAGAGGGACTCGGGATAGGATAGAATTATAGAAAATTGTTCCTCGATCAACTCAAAGAATGGGTCCTCCATGGGATAAGTAGTAGATCAATCCTACACTCTTACCAATTTCAGAAGACTGAAATATAAGGCCTACAGAGCAAATCCCCCCAAAAGTGCATTTAAATTGAAGAATAAACTGTTTGAAGAATACTAGAAATAGAACATCAATCTTCCATCTGAGATGGCAAAACTACCTGCAAACAACCTCCCTCGTCTTTTGCAGACTCCAGAAAAATTCGGGACAAAATAGACAACAATTCACGAGCAGATGACCTTAGCACATTCAAATTATCAGTTGCAACCTGTGCAGTATGATAGGTCATTGCTCGTTGTCTGGCCATACTCATTTGAACGGTAGATAAATCATTATTCTCTTCCAGAGTTTTCTTATTTTGTTGAATTAAATTCTGCAAACTTGAGCATATTATTCCACGAACATCATGTTCTTCGCAAAGGGCAATGCACAAAACTTCCTCTAAATCCCTGAAACTTTCAGCAGTGTCAACAGGGTAGTTGCAAAATGAAGGCAACAGGGACCACAAAGAGTACACAAGGGCATCAGCATTCCTTGATGAGAAAACCCGTCCTTCCAGCTCAAGCTGCCAAAAATAGTAAGTAAGACAATGCTAAGAAAATGAACGCATCAAGGACAGCAAATAGCACGCCTACCTTTCGAGATTTCTGCCTTATCAGCTTAGCCATACCCAAGAGTTTCTCTGTGAAGAAGTTCAAACGAGCACCAGCAGTATACTGCTTCAGAATTGGAAAGAGCCATACATTTACCTCAGAAAAGTCATCGGCATCCAACTTCAGAGGAAGAAGGCTTAAAAATGTTTCAGGCCCCATTGAACCAACAGCTGATCCAATGCATTCATGTAGCTGCACATTAGAAAACTTGTCTCAGCAAAAAGTGCAAAATTGAGAAGTTACCAGTGAATAAAATGCACAGAATGCTTTCCAATGATCTTGAATGCCAACAGAGTTAGAATTCTAGGTAATTAAATGCTGCTTTCAAAAATTGCTTCATAAACCAAGATCCAATTGCCAGCATTTCAATGCTGAGAATGTATCAATTATGGCAACACCCTGCTTCAGAGACTCAACTATTACACATTTCAACCACTATCCACAACAGTACCATCTTTCATCATTCACCAAGTGCATTCTCAACTAACTGCATTTTCTCAGGACAAACACTCAAACCGAAACCTTAACTCGAAGTTAAGGTCTTGATTTTAAAGGCCCGATTTTGATTATTGAGGCTACCATGTTCCTATTTATAGGTATATTGCATGAAAAAACATTGAAAACTTTCAAACAATATGAAAATAGGGCAACATATATATTTCAAGGAGACAACATTATCATTGTGTTGTATTTTACTAATTAACTAGTACGAGACTTATATAGTGCTAAAGCAAGAACAAATAAGGAAAGGAACTCAGGACTATAAGACTCTAATGAGCACTAGCTATGGCAGTAACCATTCCTATTTAACTTTAATACACCCTTTAAAGTTGAAGAATAGATGTTTGTAATGTCCAACTCAAAGAAAGAAACAAGAAGGTTCCTTTATGCCCTACGTTGGTAAAAATATCTGAATTTCTTCATTACCACCAGCTGCAATACTAAACATTAATATTGACATCATGTTTCTTGCCACTTTTCCCAACACAAAAAACACAGCATCTCAGCATCCATTCAGAGAAAAAATTTCTCAAAAAGGAAGGGAAGAGCCAAGAGACAGATCAATTTTACAGCAATAAACAAGAAAAACACTTCACAACTGTGTTTTTTCACTTAACAAACACATATGCAGAATCTACATAATGCGAGGAAAATGTAATTTAGCAGCAATCTTCAGATTCAATTTATCAGCTCAAAAAGAAAAAATGAGAAACAAAATAGAATGTGATGCATGAGATGAGTCAACTAGGAAAAACAAGGGACAATTTGAGTTCAGCGAGAGGTATAACCGAAATTGAGAAAAATCAGCCAACAATAGCTGTGTTTGAGAGAGAAAGCGAATCAATCCACGCAAGTCACAACAAAAGAGGAACGAGTGAGAGAAGACCATGAGTGAGATCTCAATACTAACCAGAATGAGAACAGCAGATATTAGAGAGAATGCGAGAAGAAACCCCAAGAAAACAAATGAAGAAGAGGGCTGATAATTCAATAGGCACGTATGCCTATTCTGGAGACGACCACTAGTAATTTTTTTGGGGTTCTATTGGCCAGCCTCCTCTGGTTCACTTGTTATAGTTGGTTTTCCATTAAGTAGTTATATTGAGGTAGAACTGGATCTGGGGGCAGTAGCCAGGGTTTTTCTTTTTTATGTCTATGCTGTGATGCCAGCATTATCTGATGTTTTATAGTGTCACTGACGTGGTCTAAACGTCGCTGGTGCAGCAAGGACTAGGTTAAGAGTCCCTGGCTGCACCTGTTGTAAAGTAAGGGTTTTCTGTTAATTTTTATCTTTTGGAAAAGAGGAATCTAAGGACTAAAGCTGGATCTTTGTTCAACAAAGAGACTGCATTGCCATTTTTATTTTTTGGAAAAGAAGAATCTAAGGACTAAAGCTGGATCTTGGTTCAACAAAGAGACTGCATTGCTATTGAGTTGCATTTTACTAATGAACTAGTAAAACAACATTACGCATGCGCGTGCACACACACACAAAAAACAAGAGCACAGTTACATAGTGCAAGATTTATATAGTGCCAAACAGAGAACAACTCATGATAATAGGAATCTAATAAGCAACAGTTAATGACACCCCATTCATCCATATTTTAGATTTAACAAGAAGTATAATTGATGGTTTAGAGCCAACATTGAAGTACTCAGAATTGATTGAAAATAAACATCAAACACTTGTAGAAGAATGCTAAATATATTATTGGTATTACACTATAAAAGAATATATGCAAAAGTTCTTCAGAGAAGCATATTAATACCTGTTTTCTGTGGGGAAAATCTTCATCTGGCAAACTCTGCATGTCTGCCAAGTTCTGAAGGGTTGCCCTCATAAAATAAGAACAATAAATACCTGATTATAAGAGTCATGATAAATTATGTGCAAGAATTGTTTAAAGAACATAATGAAGAAAAAATAGAAGACCACATACACAATGCTGAGATTAAGACACATGATCCCTATCAGGCTATCCTTCACCCAAGAGTAAAAAGGAAATAAAATATATGTAAAAGTACGATAAGAGGGAGAGAGGTAAAAAGCATAGCGTTCCTTTCATGCATTCCTAACCAAAAAATCTAATCACCTCAAATACTACTAGTTCTGAAAGCATCAAGTGAAGCGCAAGAGGAAAAAAAAAATGCAAATGAGCAACACAATACCCAATTTCTCAAACATTGTGGAAACTACTTGAAACGCCATGTCCCAAACTGCAATGTAATGATAATCAAGTAAGCTTTCAGTAGTTGCACACACTTTTTCAATTACAGTTGGCCCAGACTTTTGCACCTCTGAGTTTGCATTTGTATATTGATCTACTCCTTGTTTAACCAAGTTTTCATCAATACAAGTGTTTATAAGATTCTTCAATGCCTCTGTGGCTGCAAATATAGCCTCTTCATGTTCAGATGCCAAAATATCTGCCAAAACAGAGAGAAACATTTCATGTTCTTTTGCAGTCCCACAGTTAAATCAATAAAATCCATCCAAAGACAAAAGTAAAACCTTTGAGGGCATTGAATACAATGGGGAGTTTAGTTGAGCATCTCTCTCTATTAAGCGAATAGATTTTTATCATTCCAACATTCAGCAAACGAGCAGTGAATGTCATGTCATCTGCAGATGTCTCATTTGTGGAGACAGAAAGAGCTAATGAACATAACAGGTCAAGCAGAGCTTCAGCTGAAACCTCTATGGTTGGGTGGAGACAAATCACATTCAGACAATCAGTTATCCGCCTAGTAACAAGGGGCTGGCGAAGCTCGAGAAGAGTTTTATAGTACTTCAGGATCATAGTTGTATATTTCATTGACATAAGAGGAAGACACTCTTTAAGAGCATCCAGCACAAAAAGAACCTCCTGAGCTCCTTTTGGCTTTTCATCAGCACTCGTGTTTGATCCACCAGCACGCAGAAGAAACTTTTCAAACATGTTGGTAATCACTTCACTTGCTGGAGTTAGAACAGGGGTTCCTTGAAAATTTAGAAGGATGTCGAGTGCACACAAATGTGACTGCCTTCTCACCTGTTCAAACCCAGTCAGCATTTACTCGATAATTCTTTGCCAAATAATAGAATTGTAAATACTTATCATAAAATTAGGGCCTATACTATAGGCAATCAAACTACAATCCTCTATTTTTGAAAACAATGGGTTACAGAAAATCTTAAACCATGCTTTTAGAAGGGAGATATTAGAGCACTTTGTTGGAAATCAATGTTAAAATTTGGTTTCAAATATGAACGCAACAATTGTTTTCTATTTTCCACCAACTTGAAAATTTTGGATCAAAAACTAAATGCCTGATTCCATGTGACACAAACAAACAAGGAAGTCATGTAACTATGTAATTAAATAAAAATAATTCACCTCAAAATATTTGGATAGCTAACCAGAGTTCATACGACGGGAAAAAACAATCAAAGAATAAAATGAATTTCTGTTGCATACAACCAGAACAACTTGAAATTGCATACTAAATATCAAAAACAATAAGCTTTTACATATTATGCACGGGCCATAAAATAGAAAATTCACCTTAGCACGTGAATCAGTTATGAACCCCAAAATCAATCCATATAACTGCGACGCATCAGACCAATTGACCCTCCCTTGACTGATCAACAAATGCGACAAACATTTCAAACCCGAAGCGACGGCACCAGCACTGATGGATTTCAACCGAACAACTCGCACGACAAGGTTCTGAACAAAATCTCCCTTCTTCCTGCAAACTGCCAACGATATTTTAGGAAGTATTAAAGAGAGAATGGTGGTGAGGGAGCCAATGACGTGAGCTGAGGGGTCGGGGTCTGGGAAGGAGAGGAGACGATCTAAGGAGGAACAGGCGGCGCCGAAGTAGGCGATTGGAGTGAGAGGGAGATTCTGCTCCTTGAGTTCTTGAGACATGGCGCCAATTACTGCGCAGAGGTGCTGGTGGTCCTCCTGCCTAGAGGCAGAAAAACGGGAAAAGATTGAGAAACATAAGTCTTTGTCGTCGTTGATGGAGAATCCGGAGACGTCATCCATATCGAAGGTATCCATATTGGACTCTGTCCAGTAACTGTTGATAAAAGAAAAGAGATTTTGATTAGGGTTTATGCAAGTTAGTGAGTTTCAGTCAGATTTAAACTCGGTAAGAAAAGCCTGTGTCCGTATTGAAAATGAAATTACAATTTTACCCAAAAGTTAATGGCAGAAAACGTGGGAAGTATAGAAGAAACAGGGGCGTAACAAATCGTTTGAGAGGGATATTATTAAATTTATATTTATATTTATTAAAAAAATTTAATATTAAATTTACACAAACTCATAAGGGGTTTAGTATTTAATTATTAAATTTAATTAAATAAATAGTTAATAATTATTAAATTTGTGCAAATATTTATAAATTTTTAACGATTTTTTTATTTTTTTAATTATACTTATATTGTTATAAAATATCATATTTAAATTTGATATAAATTATGGCACAACTTCAAAAAATCTAATTTAAGTTCCAATTGGTGCAGTTACGTGAGCACAAGTAAAGAAGTTCAAAAATGTATTTAACAGACTAATTCAAAAAATTTAGATTCAAGTAAATTCGTAAAAACTCATTAAGTTTGGTTCATATATCCAGTAAAGATGAATCTCCATAATTCAAGTTTTAAAAAAGTCAAGTTAAATTTAAACTTAATTTTAACAAGTAAAATAAGAATATTTAGGAGTATTTAAATTTATTTTGTAAAGTTATTTAATTAGTTAACTTTCTTTGTTTAATTTAGGCATGTAGAGCTATTTAATTGGTTGATTATTTCTTTTCTGTTTTAGGTAAGTAGAAGATATTCTTTTTTTAGCCTTAATTAATATGGCCTAAGGAAATTTAAAACTTACTTTGTAATAATTTAGTTTATAAATAGATACTTTTGAATAAAAAGAAATCAGAATTCATTAATCAGAAAATTAAGAGATCTTTTCTTTTTAGTTCTTTGAAAAATTTTTCGGACTAATCAAAAACTATTCTTGTGACATTCATCAGTGACTTATCAAATAAATTTTCATCACCGTCTATGACGTCTACAGCATACCAAGGTTCTTGTTTCTTTATAAACAACGGGTCGAAATTTCATTCAAATCTAATCGTAAAACGATCTTAAGTTCTTTATTGAGTCGAATCTCATTATTTTTAGCAAGGTTGGTATCAAAACTTATAATATATCTGATTAAACTAATAAATTTTTAACATTAATTTAAAATAAATTACATAACTTGTGTAAAATATTTAATTTATGAATATAAAATAAATTTATCATAATAATTTTATAAAAAATACAAAATTACTTTATAAATTTACATATAAAAATTACACAATATCTAAAAAATAACTTAAAAATATTTATCAAGTGTTATTAAAAAAATTATAAAGAATATTTACCTTAA
>CP135562.1:3872778-3991032 GCA_032401905.1 Swietenia macrophylla | reverse complement strand
AAAAAATATAGTAAAATCTATTTAAGAGTTAATTAATTTATCTAAAATAATACTAACTTGGAAAAAGTATTAGAATTTAGATTATGAAATTATATTTTAGTTATATAATAAAATATAATTTCATAATTCAAATTCTAGTACTTTTTCAAAGTTAGTATTATTTTAGATAAATTAATTAACTCTTAAATAGATTTTACTATATTTTTTAAATTATACCCTTAGTTACATTACATTACTTTAGATGATCATCTTAATTTTATCTCTTTATGAAATAATTTAAAAGTTGTATGTAAAATGTGTAATAATTTAAAAAAGAAAAAATTAACAATTTAAAAAATATATTTAAAAATATGCCTCTTTTGATTAGTCAAACTTACAACAATCATATGTATATATAACAATTATGTATAAATTAAAATGATTTTTTTCTATTTTTTATTAATTATTCTTCCATGAATTGCCTATATATTGAGATAGAGTTATAATTTAATAAAGAATTTTAAAAATTTTAATTTAAGTTAAAATACATATTTAAAAATAAAATAATTATATATAAAAATTAAATCTGTATGAATATTCTAGTTGATACTTAATATATATTTATTCATATATATGTTTGTACCAAACCTGTTACGAGTTTTATTTTTTTTTCCACATACCCATTTTATAGACTTTAAAAGACATACTAAACTCATACATTACAATTTTGATACTAGTAGGTTTATGGATAGAATTACCACTTTTAAAAAGAAAAAAGAGAGAAAAAAATCAAAAATCTTTAATAACCGTCAATAATTCTAAATGCGCTTTAAAAAATTATATTTCTTTCCCTTCTACTTCAAATTTTCTAATTTCTTTAAAAAACTTAAAATTTCAAAAAATATATATTAGAGCTCATGATACATATTGATTGCACATACAGTAAACACTTTTTAACATTTGGTGCTGCACTTAAAAGTTTTTATCCTTTCAACCTCCGCAATATATGAACTTTTACATATTTATTGTCAACTTCTATCTATTTTAAACTTCTTTTCATTTTTGAACCATAAATTAAGAAAGAAGCCATATTAAATAGATATTATTTTTTTTAACTTTTAATATATTTTGATTGTGAATATGATATATACGAATGACTGCTATATCTTTTCTTCAATAAATTAGAAAAAAATAAATTGATAAAAAAATATAATCATGATGTATTTATTGGGATTTAGAAAATTTAGAGAAAAATAATATATTTTCATTAAAACTTTGTGAACAATAAAAATAATTTTAATGTAAGATTGAATAACAATTAAAAAAACAAAGAAATTTCATAAGAAGAGAAACCATTAAAATTATTTTGGAGTTAAAGAGGGTGTTATAAGAATTTTTTTTAAAATTAATTTATTTAAACAATAAATAAAAATAAGGATTTATAAGAATTTTGGAGGGGTTTCAAAGCATCACTCCAAAAATAAATTGTAAAGAATTTTATCAAAAATAAATTATATATAATAACACTAGAAAACTTTATTTTTACCCTATTATTTGAGTGAGTTATACACTTATTGAAATTTTGAAAATAGTTTGATTTTTTTTACAAAATAACGGGGGTTGACTAACATTTTGCCTAATTGAATTTTTTGTATGTCTTTAATACTTTTTATTAAAATTATGGATATAAATATTTATTAAAAATCTTATGAGTATTTTTTTAGGATGTTAATACTCAATTGCACTACTAATTGAAATTTGACGAGGAATTAACTAGAATTTAAATGAAATTGATTATGTTAGAGGTAATTTTTTTTTTTTTGCAATACTTAGAGCTAGTATAAAAATATTTGTGAATAAAAACAATTTGGCATTTAGTAAACTATATTGTAAAAAATATTATGAATTAAAAATAGCTAGTGCAAGCACTTGATAAATTTTAATACTAGAAGTATTGTGAAAATGTGTAATGATTATAATAGATGTCAATGATCATGTACTTGTTAATTCTATAATAACTAAAAAAATTTAAAAAAGTTCATCTATCCCTTGAATACTAACATGCATAATTTATAAAAAATAGTAAGTAATATCAATTAATAAAAGACGATGACAAAATCTTAATGCTCTGTATTGGTGTTTGATAAAATAAATTCTAACGTAATAATAATAAGAATATAATAAAATTATAAGTAACAAATAAAGGTTCATGAAAAGAAAAAATATAATTGTCTTTTTGCTTAATTGATAAATTTATAATAGAAATTCTAAAAATTACATTAAATTCCTTTTAGATTATTTGACAAACCGCTTTTTAAAAATAACATCTCTATCCAAATCTTCAAATGCAAATTTCTCAAATTATAAAATAATCTTTTTTAAAAAAAAAATTTAACTTACATTATCAAATAAAATAAGTTGATTATAACCTTTTCACTTCAATCCTAAATAAGCCATTAATATGAGGATGGTCCTGAGGAGTAAGGATCGAAGATATAAATGGTCAGCTAAAGTTTAAAATTTAGGCCAAAATTAGATATCCAAATTTAAAAATTAGTTATGCACTACTGTTTTTTTTTTTTAATTTTTAGCTCAATGTTATGCTGTAAAAGTGGCCCAAGTTATATGACCTAATTAAAAAAAATTAGTAAAATATTTTTCTTTTGTAAGCTTAAGCCTACCAACCCATTTCATAAGTTAATTTGTTTTTGGTGAGTTGGTTTCTACCTCATGTAAGAGTTCTTTTGATAAATTAATTTCTTAATTAAATAAATAAAAAAAAATTATAATCCTACATATAAAAAAAGGAAAGAAAAATAAAAATCTATACAAAGGATGGCTTACTTTAATTTTTAGAATATAGCTAAAAAGAGCCATAGAGTGAGTGGGGAGAAAAATACATGCTAAAGAAAAGAAGTAGTAAGAGTAATAAATAAGTGGTTAAACCTTATAAATATCATGCATGTCTTAATTTAGTTAATTATCAATTTATACATATTGTATAATTATTATTTTATTTTAAAAGAGAAATATTAAATTTTAGTCTTATTTTATTAATTGAATCCTTGAAACCTATGCTGTAAATTCAATCTTTTTAGTAATTTATGCTAACTTTTATTTTTTGATCATATTTTTAAACTTAAAATGTAAATACTATCAAAATTCCTAATTATTTTGATTATCTTCTTATAATAGCTAAAATTACTCTTTACATCTTTTTTTAAAGGTTATGATCATATTATTATTTAATTTTTTTATTATCGTCATGTCTTCGACTAGAAAGTACCTTTTTTAGCTTTGTGAAAAGGAAAAAGAAACAAATATTAAATAATGTTGATTAACCTTAAAGGAGAGATATATTAAAGTGTTTTTGGTTTCTTTTTATGACAAAGGATCGATAAAAAGTTCAAATAAAACTTTGGTGATAATGAAAAGCGTGAATTAAATGTACATGTTCAAGATTTGGTGAATGAAGATGTTGAAGATTTAGTGAATAAAAATATTACCATATTTGCTATCTAAATACTTAAATTGGATATAAAATTTGGTTGACTATACAAGTTACCATCATATTTGTAGAAACAAGTTTTTCAAAACTAAAGTTAATCAAATATTATTTTCAATAAATTATATCCCAATAAAGATTAAATAAATTAGCTATCTAGACTATTCAAAAAATTTTGGTAGAAAAATTTGATTATGAAGACCTAATTAAAAGTTAGTTTTTCATATGATCTAATTCTTGTAATTGAATTTTAGTAGTTGACTAATTAATATGAGTCACATATTTATTATGTAAAGTAAGAAGCTTATGCCTAATTTTCAATCAAATAATAAAATAATATTATTTTTTACATAATAGCGTATCATTTATCAAACGTAGCTTTATTTTTAAAAACTCGTTTACAGCCTTTTAAAACTTAGGGCTGCCTTTTGCATTGATGTGATTAAACTTAACTCACTTATATAATTGACTTAATAGAAACTTTTGATTTAACTAAGTCACATCTAATTGACACTTGATATTTGATCAAAAATCTAAGTGTGATCCACCATGACATTTTTTTACAAAGTCATGGTGCATGAAGTAACAAAATCCTTTTTTACAACTTAAATTGGTTAACTATCATTATTTTCTTTCTCGAAAACAATCCACCTTTTCTTCGTTGAAACCCTAATTCCTTTAACCTTATGTTGAACAAGTTTTGAGAAATTCTAAAAGTTATTAATCAATTGTCATTACTTTCTTTTTTGTAAAAAATTTACTTTTTTGTTTTCATTGAAACCTAAATTTCTTTAACATCATGTTGAAAGAGTTAGAAATTCGACCATTTTCAATTTGATTATAGCTTAACACTATCTTTTTAACTACATTAACACCAGAAAATCCAAATTTAATTGGTAAAAACCTTAAGATTGCAATTGGAAAATTATTACTGCATAAACTACAACTTAGTTCCATCCTATTTGGTTACACAGTCAAATAATGGAATTGTATGAAGGGATAGATTCCTTGCAATGATAAGAAATTGCATGGAGAGATTAATTCCTTATAGGGACAAAGAATTGCATGCATTGCTAGAATAATAGATAACTAATAATGTTGTTAAACCTTTTTTTGCTATGCAGAAGGTTTATGAATTGTGAGAGACAGTTTAAGATTTTGTTTGTATTAGCAAGGTTTTGGTCAACACATCATATATTGGTGTTAAATGAAAAAAAATCACTAATGGTACTTTTGGAATTGTTTACTTGAATGCAAATAATTAACATTAACCCTGTACCATACATAATTGGCAAGACATAACAACTATTAATATTATACTTAATGTAGTAGAATAGAAACATTAGATCCTAACTACTTTATCAACACTCTAATAGAAAAAAAAATCTTGTTGCATTAGATATAGTAATAAACAATAATAATAAGGCTTTTTGCAAAAGAAACCTAAAAGCAGAGGATCAGAAATAAACGAATGTAGAACATCATGATCTAGTAGTTAAGACTTTCTAGTGCAATCCAAAATTTAAACATTTCTTTAATTTACTAAATTATGGACTAGAAGCATGAATAGTAGCTACTAAAGCATTAATAAACTTTTTTGCATGGTTTTGTTAGGATATATCTCTTTTTTCATTAAAGATTTATATTTCAAATAGGCCTCTTAATTTATTTTATTAATACTTTTTTAACTATAGTAAAATTCTTATTTTAGAGATTACATTTATAAAAAAAAAAAGGAGTAGAAATAGGTTAATATTCATTATATATAGGGAGTTTGAATTCACTAGTAAAATAGAATATATGATATCTAAAATTAGATTTTTTTTATAGAATCTAATCTCATAAGGGAAATGATAAAATCTATTGAGATTGAGTATAACTGAATTTTGAGTGTAAAAGAAAATTAGTAAGAATGTAATTATAATCATTTTTATATAGTAAAATTTTCTTTTATCGTCTTTGATAGATATGGTTTTTCTCTGGTATAAAAGTTTTCACATAAAACATTTTTGTTACTTAATTGATAATTTTTCATATTTTTTTTATTTGATTGATATATTTGTTCAACAAAATTTAAGGTAGGACTTAAAAATCGCAACAAATGGTATCAAAGTCTAGTTTTAGGGTAAAACAAATATGCCATCAAGTAAACATTCAAACTAAACAAAATTTAATGGGAGAATCAATTTTGGCTTGTAGCAAATACAAGTTAAGGATATATTGATCTAATCTAGGCCACACAAGACATTGAATGCAAACCAAATCTTACTTTTACTAGTGATTATGGTAAATCTAGTATGAGCAATGGAGATTAAGATAAGTTAGATTTGAAAATAGCTATTGCTATAAGATTATGCCTGGCAAAACATGTTCTTGCAAATGCAAGAAAGATTCCTACAACAAAAGAACTATAGATAAAGTTGGAGAACTTATGTTAAATAAAAAGTATCCAAAATCAGTTATATATGAAAGAGTAGTTCCATACTTTGGAAATGGTTCATGGTACAAAAATTTATGATCATCTTATTGATCTTAATGGCATCTTGTTTGAACTAAAAGTAGTTGGATTAAAATTGAAGAGGAGGACAAGTCATTAAGGCTTTTTTAGTCTCTTTAACCTTCTTACAAACATATATTACCTATAATGATGTATGAAAAAGAAACTATGAGTCTTAAAGAAGTTATTGGTGCATTGATATTCAAAAAATAAAGATTGAGGGGTGGTAATAATAAAGTTTCTAAAAATTATATATTGACAACTAATAATTGAAAGAAAAGTAATTTTAAAATGAAACGAATTTGATCAAAGTATGGACAACCAAGTCACATCAAAAATAATTGTCTAAAAGAATGAAATAGGTCCGACAAATAGCTTTAAATCAAAAAATGAAGATATTAATAGTGTTAGTGGTAGTATGTTTCTCACCTTTATAGGAGATGTTCTTTTATTTAAAATAGATGAAAAGGTCATTTTCATGGCATGCCACTAGATTGACATGGAGAAAAATGTATTATTGCTAGAGTTCTGCATTTTTTGCACACAAGACATAGTTTAACAATTATACAAAGCATGGTAGATTTTATATCAATAGTTTAGACTCTCAAAGAAGTTAAAATAAGAGTGGGTAATTTTTCAATAAAATGGTTGAGATGTTCAACCAAAAAAAATAAAAAACTTAAAATTTGATTCTAAGTATTTTATGCTCTACTTATAGTAGAGTGTGAATTTTTTGTGATAAAAATTATGGTGCAGTTGAAAAAGATTTTTACATAAAATTCAATTGTAAATGGAATAAATCTTATAAGTTTTATTTGGTTAATGTTAGTGAAGTATATCAAAAGAGGTAGAGAAAGTATGGTTGTGTGGATGTAATGATAATTTGTTATCAAATTGAAAAGCTCATTAAGTTAGAGATTGTTAGAATTTATAACTCTTTTTGCAATAAAGGTTTATATTTTTAATAAATTTCTTAAAAAAAATTAATTTCTTTTGTAAAAAATTAATTTTATTAAGCTTTTCTATTAGATATAGTTAATTATATCTTAATTTAATTGATACAACTAATTATAGTATGTCATGGTACTAGTTTAATTTAATTTATATATTTCTTTAAGTTTTTTATTCGGTTTGACTTGCTAGATATAAAAAAAAAACTGAATGGATTATTCTTTAGTTCTATACACAAAATCAATTATATGCATTTAATTAACTTGATTGCTCTTCAACTCTTCACAAAAAAATCAAATATACATTTTTAAATATGAAGCTAAACTCAAATTTAACTGAGTTGATTTTTCTTTATTTGATTTCTCACTTTTAGAATCTTTTTACCCTTAATTTTATAATAATTTTGAATATGTAATATTAGTTCAAGTGAGCTAGTGACTATTTACTCAATTATCTTAATTAATTTTATAATATAGTGTTAAAGTATTTTTGTCCATTTTTACTTAATTTATGGTATAGAGATCTAACTAAACTATTAAGGTTTTGTATAAAATTTCTAACATAATTTAATAATATTGAAAATGTTTATAATTCTTTTTTCTCTGATGTGTTATATGAAATTTCTAGTATCTTCTTGCTGAAATGATCATGTAATACAACTTGATTTATTATTAATGCTAAAAAATTTATTTTTTTATTATATACCCCCCATTGTTTTTAATAATAACAATTTCATTGTTTTAAATCTTTAAATATTATTTCTAGTTGTTTTGTTTATTTAAATTTTATTTTTACTAAATCTCAATGACACATTTCATAATACATATTGGACCGTATTATTTTAAATGAATTAAACTATATTGGATAACGTTTAATACCTATGGATGGGTTGGCAACACGTATTAGGTTATATTATTTGAAATAGATTGGATTGGATTAAAATAGATTAAATGAAAGCTTGAAATATATTTGTTGCAGTAGGTATTGTATTGTATTAATATCTAATTTTTTAAATAATGATAACACTTAAAATGTAATTAATAAAAAATAGTAAAAATAAAAATACACAAACATTTAGAAATATTATATATATTTGTATAAATTGTTCGCCATTTTTTTTTTCATTGGTATGAAATTTATAAACAATTGCTATGAATATAGACCTATCCAAGAACATACTTAAATTACTTTTACAAAATAAGTATTAACACAATCTTGATCCAAAAAATTCTAGTACAAAATTTATCAAAGTATCCTATGTATCATAGAACAAAAAAATTTTCATAGCTCTGCTAAAGCAAAACATGTTCATTTGTCAACTAAAATAAAATTCAATCCTTACTATTACGTAACAATATTATCACGTGTCAATTTTTGCTTACCCTATAATTACTTGAATGCTACAATCTAGTGGAGTTTTTGTAGTATAAGATTAAAGACCATAAGTTCTTCCTCTTTAGTAAATCTCACTTCTATTTGAGAATTGATCCAACTAACTCTTAGCAGTTCTATTATACTTTTTACTGACTATTGATATACTTTTTGAAATATAGAAGAAACATTCTTGATACTCTCTGAAATACCATCTTATAATCTTGATTATTTTTCTATCAAATGTTATTGAGCTAGATGGAGTAGGATTTTTAGAACTTGAGGATTAGCAAATAGACTTTGCAGAATTAATACCCAACTCAATCTTAATATCATCATTGTTAATATTTATTTTTATTTAGTTTATTTTATTAATCAAATCGATGAAAGTTTTGCCCGATGTCTAATTGTACAATCTTTTTTATATATGTTAGCTAAGCTCTTTTACAGTGGACATGATTTGTTTCTCCAAATTTTTGCGTATATCTCAAATTATTATATAAAAATTAAATGAAAATATAAATCAATTAGACAAAATATATTGGTATATATCAATAAATTAACTTTTGAAACAGAGAAAATGATAAATACGAACCTGTGCAAAAGATTGCCAAACTTCTTCCTTGTCAGTTCAACACAATTTTAACTAACCAGTGACTCATCAAACCGTATGGATTGCGTTCATTGAGCTTAGCACGCAGATTTACCACACTCAACTTGCAATGCAAATGTGATATTATCATGGCATAAGATAAAGCAATGTAAAGGCTAGGCAGCAAGATTCTACAGTCTTCGCAGACCCGTTAAGTGTTCCCACGTGTAATACCGTCACCTCGCTGTCACTCCGCCTCTTCAGGCAATGGTCTGGCCAGTATTAACGGGGGTTGAAGACAAATTATAAGACCCACTTGTCACCTAACACGTGTCCCTCAATAAAAAATCATTCGGCATATATACTGAATCTTCCTTGACAAAAAGCATCTTGGCTCTCGATTCTCGGCATCTCTAATCAGATCCTACTCCCCACTTGCATAATCCAACGTCTCACATTAATTCTTTCTCATTTCATTTCTCCTTATATTGATCTCAGGTCGTCCGGTTCTTTCATTCATTCACCGAAACCACAAAGAGAAATCATGAACGTGTTAGAGTCTCCTCTTGAAGCTCTAGCCTTTAACCATGTCAGCTTCGGCATTTTTACGGTAGTGAATAATCTGTGGACGTGGGTCGCCGTTATAACCGCCGCCATCAGCTTTTGGAGGATCAGAACGACCTCATACTCCGTGAAACCCGAGCAGCAATGTCGTACCGATCGACGCAGATGTGGGTCTCACCCGGTTCACAATGTTTCTTCGACTGACATGTGCGTTGAGCCGCCAGCTTCATCTCCTTCTCAATCTCCATCTCCACCTCCATCTCCATCTCCATCGCCAGCTCCAGTTAAAGCTAAAGCAAAGCCATCAATCGGAGGCGTTAAAGATGTTGATGGCGTGACAAAAGGGTCGAAGTTCACGTTGTATTGTTGCTCAGAGAGGAGGGAAAGTGGAGGAGAGTTTACGGTAGTTAAGGACTGGAGAGATGATAGCGGCGATGGCTGTGCAGAGTGCTGGGAGAGTGTGACAAGGGTAAGAATGGGCAATATGGGTTGGTACCGTAACCAGGATATGACGGTGGTTAACGGCAACGTTGTTAGGTTATGGGATGAGCGTAGGAGAAGGGAAAGGTACTACAGCTCGTGGTGTGGCATTTGGTAGTTGGTCAATAAATTGGTAGGACTTTTTAAGCAGGCATAGATATATAATACATTTGACGTTTAAAAGTACTGTTGTTGGTGCAAGGTTGCTTAATTGTATATATATTGTTGAACAAGGGTAGAAGTAGAAGTAGAACAACCATTGAAATGCAAACACAAACGTAAAAGGTTTGCGGTTATCAATTTTAGCTCTCTGTCTACCATCGAGTTACTATAAAAAAGAAAAAAAAAGAGCAGGGGTGTTTTCGCTGAATATTTCCGCTGATGTTGTAATTTGTATGTAGGTATGTGTTGGTTGAATGAGATGTTGATTGCGATGGCCCATTTGGCCAAGAAACAAATCTTAATAACTTGGTAGTCGGCAATGTAGTTAAACAATTGATGAACTTTAAAAGGCAAGATGTACTAAGACGTGCTAAGACTCCAGAACTTTAAATGGCAAGATAAAATTAGGCCGCACCAGCAGCCATGTTAATTAATTAATTAGATCTCGTTTCTTTAGCAATGAATTAATTAAATGAAGCTCTAAGAGTCAAGAACAAAAGAAAGAGAACTTGGAGATTATACGTGGGTCATTTTGATAACTTAGATGATGGACCATTTTGATGATCTAGTTGATGAAGAATATCATGTATTAACAGGAACATCAATAGAAAAAAAAATCATAATTTATGTTTAAAAATTAGTCTTCAAAATATCAATCTTCTTATATTGTAAGAAAAAAAATTAGGAAGATTGATAGTTTTTTCGATAAATACCCTACTAATCTAAAGTACTCAATACATACCCTTTCATGTTTGACAAATCAACAAATACTCCATTGAAATAAACGTTAGTTAATTTTTGTTAAAAGCACAAA
Organism: Swietenia macrophylla; assembly: GCA_032401905.1. Taxonomy (NCBI): domain Eukaryota; kingdom Viridiplantae; phylum Streptophyta; class Magnoliopsida; order Sapindales; family Meliaceae; genus Swietenia; species Swietenia macrophylla. The sequence continues at coordinate 3,980,117 of CP135562.1, read as the reverse complement.
GGGCATAAATGTAAATTTAATTTCAAATAATATAAAAATATAACCCAAAACCAAAACAAATGATATTGAATTAATGAAAAGACTTATTTCATTGAGCATTTTGTTGTTTAGGAAACTAAGAAGAGCTAAAAATTTTGAAGTGATAAAAACTCTATTATCCAGATTTTTCTAGTCTCAATGATCGAAAAATAATATAAATTTGAATTTATTCTTTCACTTGTTGATGTACCTCATGCATACTATCACAAATTTTTTTATAAAAACTCTATTGAAGCTTTACCAAATCTTGATATTGTGTTGATGTTACAGTTAAAGAATGAAACATCAACACAATATTTTAACTTAGTTTGTCACAAATTTTTTATAGGAACTTTGAAAACTTTATTCAAGCTCCAACAAGACTTTTCCTTCTTGTTAATGAAAAGTCTTGTTGAAGTTCTCAAAATGTCTTAACTTAGTTTGTATTAATACATAAATAATAATTATAGTTAATTAATTATGAAAATTTAGTAAAAGTTATAGTTAAAATGTTGGTATTCAGTGATTTTCTTACTACAAAAACATGAAGATCTAATAGAAATGGTTTACTAAATTCCTTTCCAAGACAAAGAATATGTGTAAAATAAGTACGTAATTTATTTAGTAAAGTAGGCACTAATAATATTTAATCTAATATTTATATAATGAGTTTAGTCAAAATTAATACTAAAATAGTTTAATGAATCATAAACACATTCATGATTCTCTCTCTCCCTCTCTCTCTCTATATATATATAATTTTTGATCTTAATTTAAACCCCATAAGTTCTTATAACATGGATAATAATACTAAATTTTAATTTTAGTATTACAAGTAATGAACAGTATTTAGTAATATATCATAACTACTCAAATAACGAGAATGTCAATAATTTGACATTACCTTATTTTTGACAATTGTTACCATATCATTCAATCTCTTTATCCTAAATATCTTAATTAAATATGAGATATGAAATGTGTCATCCTCGTATAGTTTAATTTTATATTTTTTTAATATCTTGAATAGATTTATTCTATCAGATAAAATCAATATCACATATTGATTTATTTGAATATGACTATGCATTTTTTAAAGTATTATTCAATCAAAAAGTTTAACATATCACTCTTATTATATAAGAAGAATAAATATTATTTTAATTACATACATTCATCTACATGAATTATGATATATTTGACTATTTTCTTTATAGTCTATTTTATTATAAACGATATTTAAAAATATTAAAATATGTTATTCTCTATATTGAAAACTATGGTGATCTCAAGTTTAAAGGTTATATACACTATTGTCATTACAAGAATCACTTATGACATTTTTATAATGATCTATGCAACGTTCTCATGATGGATCAGTCTAATACATTAATTCACTAACTTATATCCATATATTGATTTGATATCTCATATAATAATACATATATGTTATTATTAGCCACTACACAAACTAGTTTATATGCATTATTTTTACCTTATTCATAATAATGTTTGACTATAGACATTTAAAAATAGTATCCAATTAATTAAATTTACTATTTTAAGAGTATTATTATATTTATTAAATACACAAATATATAATAATGATATAATCAAATAATATATATATATATATATATATATATCATGATACAAATATACCAAATATCCAAAATATTATTAGATTTATGACATAAACCAATATATAAATAATGCATAAATTATGAAATTTTCTAAAGTTTATCATCGTCAGTGATTTTATTAAGAATAAATATAAATTACTTTTCTACTAACCATGCAAATTTTCTAGTAAAAACTAACTTAGATAAGTAATATTTATCTCTACTAATCATTGTGATTTTGTTCACTCCATCCTTCTTTCTTCTTAGAAAAGTTTTAGCATAATTTGGTTAGTGAGAAGTAAGTTAACACTCTAAAAAACTTAAAGATACATCGAGTGTGCTTCTAATTGCTCAATATTTAGCACATGTTTATTGACTTATATTCAATTATTAGACTTTCAATTATATGATGATGCATAATTTAAATCGACCACTTAAATTTAATTTAAAATATAACAAATGTTCATATTTTTTAATAGTATTTTAATGGACTTTATATTTTAACTTATTTTAAAAGAACTAAAGCACATTTGACTTTTTAGTCAGGCGTATATTTTTTTTATTCAATAGTTTAATTTTTCAACTGAAAGGTCATTAACTCTTATTTTGGGACGTGATTATAATTTTTGTATCAAAACATATTTTATTGTCCTAGAGATATGAAACTTGTAAATAAGAATTTTAAAGTTTAATTTTAGTAATTTCAATTATTTTGGCCATATGTGTCATATTAGTACTAGAGTTTGATAAAGTAATACATTGTCAATAAAAAATTGCACAAAAAGTGTTAGACCTTGTACGCTAGTGTAAGAGTCCAATTTAGATCATATGATTACTATATTTAAGGCTCTTAGGATTATGTCAAATCTTGCTGGAAAGCAAAGTGATGTAACATGGAAGTTAACAATACTTAAAGAGTTTATGAAGTAGAATTCTTGACTTTTAAAAAATAAGTTGATCTTATTATAGGTGAAAGATGGCTTAAAGCCATGAAGGAAAATTTTGACACTGTAAGAGGTGTTTCTTAAGTACCTACAAGATATAAATCTAGTTATACAATTATTAGATATATAAGTTGATTGTTGATTTGACTGTGATACGTATGTATAATTTTAATGTAATCTTAGATATGGATTAGTTGTATCATTATTGAGTTGTGGTTGATCATTATAGTAAGAGTGTCAAGTTTTATGACAAGAACGGGAAGTCAATAATGTGGAATCACCTAATTTTGTTTTTAAGGTGAGTATTGGTGGAAAAAGAAATTGGAGTATTTATATACTTGTATTTGATAAAAAAACATGTTAGTCATTATTGAAAAAAAAAATCCATTTTGTATCAATGGTTGATGAGTTTCTTGATGTGTTTTCGAGTATTTCTCTAGACTACCACTGAACAAAGGAATAAAATTCTATATTCATTTAGTTTCATCACTTCTCCAATTTTCATATCTCTATATCATAAGATGCAAATTGAATTGTCAAAATTACAAAAGAAATTTATACACCTTAGCATTTTTCCTTAAAATGTTCCATTTTTTTTTACTAAAAAAGCATAATGGTTCATTACAATTATATGATAATTATCAATCATTGAACTAAATTACAATTAAGAACAAGTATCTATTACCTTGGATTGATAAACTATTTAACTAGTTCGATGATTTGATATATTTCTTTAAGACTGACCTAAGATCATGATACCATCAATTAAAGATCAAAAGTGATGATATACCAAAGACAACATTTAAAAAATGATATTTTAATAGCTTTGAGTTTCAAGTTATGTCAATTGGGCTAACCAATATTCTAATAGCTTTATGGATCTTATGAATAGTTTATATCGACTTTATTTAAATTGATTTGTCATTGTGTTTATCGATCGTATCTTAATTTATTCTAAGACTTAGTAGGAATATGGGAGACACTTGAAAATTACTATGCATATTTTAAAAAGCCATTAGTTGTTTGTTAAGAGGAAAAAAAATATGATTTTTAAATGTCAAAAGTCAAGTTCTTAGGCCACGTTTTTTTCAAGGACTATATATTAGTAAATCCAGTTAAAATAAAGGTTTTATTACTTTAGGAGAGTCCTAAGAATGTGTTTGAGATACGAAGTTTTCTTGGGTTGGTTTGTTATTATGGACATTTTGTTGAAAATGTCTCTTGAATAACTAGGCTATTATTAAAGTCGATAAAGTAAAATTTTAAGTTTATTTAGAATGATAAGTATGAAGAAGGTGTTTTAGAATTAAAGAATACAATGACAACTGCACTTGTTCTTACTATACCTAATGTAAACAAACCATACACAATTTATACATATATTTCTAATACCAAATTAGGGTGTTTTTGGATGCAGGATGGTAAAATGATAACATATACTTTTAGGCAGTTAAAACTTCATGAATGAAATTACCTTACTCATGGTATTGAGTTAGTTGTTGTAATTTTTGCCCCAAAGTTTTTAAGATATTATTTTTATAAAGGTAAGTTTAAGGATACTTAGATCATAAGAGCTTAAAATATTATTCTCTTAATGAGATTTGAACTTGAGACAATGACAACGAGTATAGTACATAAGGATTATAACTTTACTCTTCAATATTATCCTGAAAAGGCTAATGAAGTATAGATGCTTTGAATCATAAACCTCATGAAATTTTTATATGTTTGGCCTTAGAGGATTATAAAAAGTTAGTAACCATTGAAGATTTTGATTTATGGTATCTAAAAGATGACCTTCTAGCTTATGTTTATAATTTAGTTATAGTTTTAACATGTCATGATAGTAAAATAAAATAGTGACAAGATAGAAGTTTAAGGACAAGATGAATCAGCTGCACAATAATGAATAGTTTGATAGTTAGAGTATAAGTGCATATAAATTGCTTCTTTTTAATGAAAGTTAGTTATGATGGATAACTATGAACTTAGAGTTATTATCTTAGTAGAAATGCATTAATCTAGGCTTATAGTATACCTAGGAAATACCAAGATGTACAAAAACTTCAAGAGAATATATTAATGTAAAGAAGTAAAATGTGATGTAGTTGAGTACATACCCCACTATATAACCTATTAATAAATAAAGGCCTAAACATTAGAGGCCAATGGGATGTTATTTTGCTGAGTAAAAGTGGGACCATGTTACCATCGATTTTATGAGGTGTATACTGAAGACTCAATAAGAGTAATATAGTTTGAGTGATGGTAGATTGTTTGACTAAATCTATACAATTTACACATATTAATATAAGATATTCTTAATCAAAACTTGGGAACTTATATTTAGTTTAGATCATTCAATTACGTGGGATTTTTTTTATCCATTATCTTTGTCAGAATCGATGATTTACCTCTAGATTTTAGAAAAGTTTGTAAGATACCTAAAGGACAAAGTTAAATTTCAATATTGCTTTTCATTTTAAGATGGATGGTCAGTTTGAAAGAGTTATACAGATTTTCAAAGATGTGCTTAGGGCATGTATCATGAATTTTCAAGATAATTTGAGTGATCATTTGTCCTTAACAAAATTGGCTTATAATAACGATTACCAGTCTAACATTTGCATAGCTCCTTACGAGGCTTTAGATGGGAGATCATGTAGGTCATCCTTATGTTAGATTGAAATAGGATAACATGTTATACTTGGGACAAATTGAATAAAAAAAAAATTATTGAGGAGATTTGAGTTATAAGAATCGTTTGCAAATGGCCTAAAATTAACAAAAGATTTATTCTATTGAAGGAGTAAACCTTAAGAGTTCATGGTTGAAAATTATTTCTCAAATATTTTTTCTCGTAGAAATATTTTGCGATTTAAAGTTAAGAGTAAATTAGTCCTAAGATATACTGAACCTTTTGATATTCTTGAAAAAATGAGCCAAATTGCATATAAGTTGGCCTTAACACCACAAATATCCCACTTAATATTTTTCATGTTTCAATGTTAACAAAGTATCATTTAAACTCCACTCACATCCTCTAGTGGCTTAATATTTTAATCAAGGAAAAATATGACTTACAATGAGATACTAGTTCAAATCTTGGATTGAAAGCTTAAAATCCTCTATAGAAGAGAAATTTCTCTTTTTAAGGTTCTATGTTAAGATTATAATAGCAAATAGCCTACTTGGAAGTTTAGTATGAAATTCGAGAGTATTATTCTTATTTATTTGACTTTTAAGGACATAGAACAAATTTTGAAGACGATATTTTTTTTTTTAACGAGTTAAGAGTTATCACACATTTTGAAAAATATTAAATAAATATTAAATATTATAATAAATATTTTATATTTTTGTCAATATTTAGCGAAGACAGAATTGTAAAAAATTTAGAAAAATTATATATTTTTTGAATATTTATAGTTCAAGTATAATTATAAAAGGATTTGGTGTCATTCTGCAACTTTTTGAAAGATTTTTTTATAAATACCCATCATTTATGCTATTTTCATAATAGCCCACACATTCTTCCTTTAGAAATTTTGGCTATGCTTTGGCGAAACCTTTCCTAACCTTTAATTGACCCTAATTTTTGAGTCACACAATACACTCGAAGTTGCTATCCCACCGCTGCTAACTTCACTTCAATCTGACCTTTGATGCTTCACAAAATTTCAATTAAAGTTTTGAAATTTTTTAACTTCATTTTTTATTGAACTCTGAGATTTTCTCAAGAAACTGAATACACTAATAAAACTATCTTGACAAATAAAATAAAATCATGGATAGAATTGAACCCAAAAATTGTCAAAATATTCTCATTGATATTGCTAGAGTTAAAATTTTTGGCTAATAAGTCCTAAGATGGAGAAACAAACATTATCGATAAACATAAGATATTGAAAACTATAAGATTGACTACTCAAATCTCTGAATTTTTTATCGTTATAGCCATTGACTATCGGTGTTAACTAGTCAATGGTTAACATTCAGTCAAAACCACTTTTTGAACATTTTAGACATTATTTTTAGTCATGAAAACATTTGTTAGACTCATTTTGATAAGAAAAATTCAATTATGACTTAAATTAATCAAACAATGGTTGAAATTTGGGAGCATGTAAATCGAAATAAATGAGGTAAGGACTCCATCACTTATTTAATTATGTATTTTAAAATATAAATTGAATATATATACATATATATAGAATACCAAAGGATTACAAAAAAAAAAAAAAGGACTCAATCACATTAATACTCGATAATACTACGAGCTTTGATGATTTATTACAATGCTAAAAGCTTCTCTTGTATAGACACCAAAGGAATTATCATCAAAATTTAGTTGCTCAATCATTTGAAAAAGTTTTTTTGGAATCTTTTTTTTTTATTAGGCATTATTTGATAGAATGTCATTGCTTTTCACAGATGAAAGAAAATTATAGATATTACATGTTTTATTTTGATAAATAGTATGCATGGTATTTTATTAATTTTATACTATTATGACGCCTAAATTTTTTTGATTGAGAATAATATAAATACAGAAAAGAATTTAAACATTGCTCATTTTTCACAATTGATTGCATGGGATGACATTGACATGTCCTTGGATACGAGAATCAAATCTATACAAGATATTTTTTTTTATGAGTTCCATTTTGATAGTAATTAACGAGATTATTTTCATAGCACTATTATGACTATCGTTGAGATACGTGATTACATACTTGATTTATGTAGTTTATTAGTGGATAACACTTTTTTGGTTATATAATATATATTATGTGCAAATTATAAAAATTTTCTATAGTTTAGTATCATTAGTGATTTTATTGAGAATGGGCATAAATTATTTTTATACTAATCACGTAGACTTTCTAGTGAAAATCAACTTAGATAAGTAATATTTATTCCCTCTAGAAAAGTTCTAGTATGATGTGGATAGTAAGCAATGAGTTGACATTCTGATACAAATCATGGCACAATTTCAAAGAATTCAATTCAAATTCCGATTGGTCTAGTTACAAGAGCACAAGTAAAGAAATTCAAAGATGCGTTTAACGGGCTGATTCAAGAAGTTTGGACCCAAGTAAATTTTTGGAGACCCATTGGACTTGGTCCACATATCCAGCAAAGATAGATATGCATGATTCAAACTTTAGAAAAGTCTGACCAAATCTAAACTTGATCTTTTAGCAAGTAAAATAGGAATATTTAGGAGTGTTTGAGTTCATTTATGAGTCTATTTAATTAGTCAGCTTTTCTTGGAGTGTTTGAGTTCATTTATGAGTCTATTTAATTAGTTAGCTTTCCTTTCTATTTTAGGTAAGTACAAGCTACGATTTTTGCCTATAAAAAGGCACCTTTTGAATAAGAAGAAAGTAAAATTCATTAGTCAAAAATTGAGAGTTATTTTCTCTTTGGTTCTTTAAAGAACTATTCAAACTTATCAAGAATTATTCTTGTGGCGTTCATTAGTGACTTATCGAACGGACTTCCATCACTGTTTGTGGTGTCAACGTTATACTGAAGTTCTTGTTTCTTTATAAACAACGGGTCGAGGTTCCATTCAAATCTGATCGTAGAACGATCTCGAGTTCCTTGTTGAGTTCGGGTCTCGTTATTCTTAGGCGAGATTCATATCACACCCTAAAGAATTTGAAAACATATCGAATGGGCTTCTGGCTACTTGATATTTGGTATGTTCATGTTAACTTATACTTAATTTATTAGACTACTAACTATGTAATGAAATATGATTTATATAGACCACTTAAATTTAAATTTATTCATTGTAAAATATAATTAATATCTGCATTTTTTATAATATTTTAATAGATTTTATATTTTAATTTGTTTTAAAAAACCTCACAACACTTTTTACTTTTTGACCATAATATATTTTTTACTTAATAGTTTGATTTTTCAACTTAAAAATTATTAACCATTATTTTGAACATGATATGAAGTTAATCATTTTGCTAATAGTTTGCATCTTTTTCAAACAAAATATATCATTGACTTATTGATCAAAGCTAGAATGGTTGATTGTAAGCCTTCAAACACTCCCATGTTATCCAGCCTAAAAACTTTCCAAGAATGAAGGTGTGCTTTCTTTGATCCTTCATTTTATCGAAGCATAATTGGTAGTCTTTAATCTGTTATATTGCTAGGCCAGACATATTTCATGCAGTCAATTGTCTCAGCCAATTCATGTAATGTCCCATGGATGTACATTAGCTAGCATATAAAAGGCTTTTCAAGTATTTTCAAGATTCATCTGCCTGTGGTCTTCAATTTTCTGGCACTAGAAAGCATGAATTCATTGCCTTTACTAATGCTGATTGGGGATGCAATTTAGATGATCGAAGATTAGTTAGGGCATATTGTGTCTTAGAGATAATCTGATCTCTTAAGTATTTTAAAAAGCAACAAGTTATTGCTCGTTCAAGCATAAAATCGAGCCTCACTTGCTAAGAATCCAGTGTTTCATTCTCATGCCAAACGCATCAAGCTTAATGTCGATTATATTCAAGATCGTGTGTTAAGTAAGCAGTTGGATATTCGTTATGTGCCTTTTAATGAACAACTAGCTTATGTGCTTACTAAGCCTCTACCATTTTCGTAATTCAATTATTTTCAGTCAAAGTTGAATGTTTTGTCGAAACCGTTTAGCTTGGGGTGATGTAAAGGTTACATATCAATTTGACCAGCAAAAGCATGCTTCCAGCCTTGAGAAGCAGAAAGGTGAAAAGAGCAGTAGCGTCAATCCTAAAGGAGATGAAAGTTGAAGATGCATGAAGTATGCTAACTTGGCAAAATCTGAAGAAGTCTAAGAGTTTTAAAGCGAGTCCAGAGGTGCTGATCATTCTTGGTTTGAGCTAGTGCCAGCTAGAATACAACTGAGCTGAGAAGAGTTAAAGAATAATAGATTCATTTGTTAGTTTAGATTGTTATTAGTTTGTTAGTTTTAAATAGTTGTAATTTCAGAAAATTCAAAGATTTTATTTCATATTATTTATGATTTAGTGATGAAAGTTTTTGGCATTTTGTAATATTATAAACAGGTGTTGTATTCCTGAAGGAAATAATAAGAACAAAGTGTTCTCGTTTGGTCAAGAAAAATTTCTCAATTTCTCTTGTTTTTCCTGCCTTCTTATGATAGCCAATTGGAAACATACCTTTTGGTAATGATTCTGAAAGCTTCATGGGCCATCGGAAATATAATGCAATGATTTCTTTAATGGAACTAGCTGATTTTCAGCGACATGATCTAAAAGCTTTTAAAGCTGCTACAAAAGTTTTTGAATTAGGTGAAGCTAATACATATTAGGAAATAAATTTAATGATACAATTTCTTTAATTAGATATCAATCTGACCACTTGAAATAAATTCTCATTGAATGCATTCAAAAAATATAATGAAATATTAATGTTACAGATTTTATGTAAATTTTTAGTCATACAAATTAATGTTGTTGTATCGTACTATTATAATATATTATATATAAATTATTTTTTTACTCTCTCTTAAATTAAAAACATATATCAATAATATAACACTATCAAATAAATCACAAAGATATATTTTTATAAAAATTTTTATAAATGTACCAGCACTTGCTCATATACAAAATTTACTAGTTTTAAAACTTATTTGAAATTTTTTATCTCATAAATTATGGCACACAATACTACAAATTTCTCATAAATCTAAAATGATATAAATATTTATACAAAGATATTCTATTTATTTTTCAAATAAAAAAATTTGCTTTAATTTAGGCAAACATAGGAGTTATTTCATATACCCTTTAAGTTTTGTATGGTAAAAACTAGTTTAGAAACTTTAGGCCTATGACATGAACTTGGGAGGATATAAATTATACCTTCTGACATGTAACCCTTTGAACTTTCGAGAATATACATTGTACACTCTTGCAGAGATAGTCACGAGTTTCCTTAAATTTTTAGAATCGTAAATGAGTTCTTAGTCTAATATTAAATTAATATTAAGCCAATTTTTAAGCTAATATTTAAGGGCCCAAGTTCTCAGTCGAGTTGCTAGTGCTGCCTACTCCCAAGGTTACCTTTGCCTCTTGATACCAAAAAGCATTAAGAATCTGCTAAAGAAAATGTTCATGTACCCTAAACTTTCAAAACATACAAACACTAATAATATTAACTCTTTAAACTTTGAAAAATATACCCCTCCCTCTTCACACCACATTTGTTAGAATCTATTAAAGAAAAATTTCATATACACCTAAAAAAAAATTAAAAATATACAAATATTTTAAATGATAAAAGGTTATACTTTTATTTAAAATTTAAAAAGCTAAATTGATTAATTTTTATCTTGAGTAAAATGAATAATGTTATTTTCCAAAAATTAATAATTAATTGAAGTAGAATATCTTTTACCTCTTCTTGAGTCCTTTATCTCAAGGTATACTACTAATTATTATAAATTATAAAATAATCTTGTCGTATGAATATTAAATATTTTATTTAAATATAATAATAATATTTTATTTTTTTGAGGTATTTATATATTAGTAATAGTTTAGGGATATTTATGTATGTTATTAAAATTTAAAAGCATTTAGAAAAATTTCTTACATGATTCTTAATCATGGTCCATATCAAAAGGTTATATTTTATAATTTTTTTTTTCTTAAAGGTTTCAGATCTACTCTCACATTTTAAAAGTATTTAAAATTATATTTACATATAAATTTTAGGATATGCATCAAATAACTTGGGCAAACATAGAAAGTGGATAGCCAAATTGACCTTAAACTTTAGGTTATTTGTCGACAGTTGAGCTTTAGAAGTATTGGTAAACAATTACTCCTATTAAATAATACATACATATTACTGCTCATATGTTTATACATAATAATTAATAATTTTTCTTTACAACAATTAAAATTTAAAATCACAATCCTATAATACCAAATATAAAATTAAATATTTTTTCACAACTATTGTGGATGAAGAATACTAAAGACATAAAATAATTTTTTATACAAATTTATTGCACAAACTAATGTGACCTAATGTAATTAAATAAGTAAATATAAAAAGAATAAATTTTATTATCAAATAGTTTATTTTTATTTATTATTTTAAATTTTTTTATATTAATTTATAATAATGTTGAATCACCTTAATATGTATAAATAAATTTATAAAATTAATTTGTAACTTTATAAATAGCGATTATGAATTGGTAATAGACAATGGTTTGGTTGGGGGGGTAGGGTAGGGTGGTTTGGGTTTTGCTTGGTGGGGGATGCGCGGCGCGAGAGGGGTGGTAAGGTGGGTTAGTATCGACCGGAAGACGCCCGGCAAGTCTGTATTCGGCACATGCTTTGTTTCATGGCATCGAACATCAATGCTTTGGCCCAATGGCTTTGTTCAGATTGCATTCAATAATTTATTTATTGCGGGGCCCAAAGCAAGGCTGTTCACACTTCTGTTTCGCATTCACTTACCATTTTTTAGCAGATCGAGACACCAATGAATCAAATTCCTCTCCTTCCTATGAGAACCAGACTCTTAACTACTTTTTTTCACGTGAAAAATTAAACCAGCCTATTTTTTTATACCACCAAAATTACTGCAAATTACAGACTTCTTACTATTTATAAAAATAAATAAATAAATATTAATTATGAACGATTTCAAAAATTATGTGATGATCAAATTATTAACATTTTTTTATTTGTATTAATCACATTTACATGATAATCTTTCAAAAAAAATTGTGTGATTGAATAATTTTCTTTGTTAATGACATATTATTTAATTTTAATACATTTTTTAATACTTGTGAAAGGTTTTTATTGCAAATAAATTTTTGATAAAAAAATGTAATTTAACATTTTTTAGAAAGCAAACAGGATCTAATAAAAGAATTCTTTTTTGTTTTTTTATTTATTATAATAAACTAATATTTTCAATAAGTGATTTACATAAAATGATTAACTTTTTCCAGAAGAAATCTGAACGTATTGACAATGTATTACTAATGCTTTCAATTAGACGACGAAAAAGCCAACGAAAACTCGGACACCACAAATTCAAAGCCAAAAAATTATGAAGATGTTCTGATTTGTGCCGTTGATGATTGATTGCATTTACCACTTTAGTAATGTTATATATAAAAATTTATGAACAAAAATTTTTGTGAAAAATTTTACATCAGTGTAGTATATCATACATTATTTTAGAAAATCAAAAAATTTATATATATATATATATATATATATTTTTACACACAAGACATTGCGTTATCAATGTGTTTACGAGACTCCATCGAGTCCGGTGTCACATCCGCCTGCTTGAAATTGTGGAAGGAAGTTTTGATTTTTAAAAAGTCAGCTTTGCTAGGGAAGTTCACTATTTGATTAAGTACTATAAAAAATAACAGGTAATTAGCAGTTGCAGGGAAAACTTGATGCGGGCGGGCTTGAATTGACTTTGAACAGATAGGTGATTGAGGTCGGTCGAAGCCACGGAGAATGGATGGGTAATAAATTTTGCCCCGCCCACAATTAACACGCTGACCCGCAGTGCTCCTGCAACCTGCGGTGCATTTACTGCTACTACATTGTCACCTTTTTCACTTACCATTACCATCCTTATTATTCCATACAAATAACAATCCAAACCTACAAATATGGAAATATATTATTCCATGGATTAGAGGGTAATTATTTAATTCATGGTAACATGAAAATCAAATTGGATACGATCTCCTATAAAATAGCTATCCAGTCCAGTCTAAACCATGACTGACACTTGTTCATTTTGAGATCTCTACACGGCCAAGGCTCTTCAGAGACCCAGCACAATGCTCAAGCTTCCCCAGTCTAGGTTCCTCCCGCTCATCCTTGGCCTTTCGCTCTTGCTCTCCTACTCCGCCGCCGCAAGTAAACCCGAAAAATCACGTGATCTCGTCCGCTCGTCGTGCTCACACGCCAGATACCCCACCATCTGCTTACGCACACTATCCTCCTATAAGGGACCTGCAAAGACGCCACGGGACTTGGCCCAAGCAGCCGTTAAAGTCAGCCTTTCTCGTGCGAGCAAGCTCTCCGTTTACCTCACACAAGTCTCGTCAACAGTTAACAAAGGCAAAAGCACGAACAAAAGAGAGCGAGTTGCCCTGAGTGACTGCGTCGACCAGATTTCTGAGACTCTGGACGAGTTGAGCGACACGCTCACTGAACTGAAGCACTTGAGAGGAGACACGCTTCGGTGGCAGATGAGTAATGCGGAGACATTGGTCAGCGCGGCTTTGACCAATGAGGACTCGTGTCTTGATGGGTTTGAAAATGTTGATGGGAAGGTTAAGAGCGATGTGAAGAAGAAGATCACGAACGTGGCCATGGTTACTAGCAATGCATTGTATATGATTAGCCGTCTTGACGCGAGTCGTGATAGGCCCCGGTTAAATCCTTGCGATGGACGGTTTTGAGTCGTCTGTGCCTTGTGATAATATTAGTTCCTTCTTACATGTGTGTATTTAGTTTTGCTCTCTAATGTGAATTTAGCGGTCTATTTTTTTTTCAGAAGTAAATGAACGAATAATGATTTTATGATTATTAATTGTGAAGTGATGGTTTTATACTAATTGCCTTTTAATTAAATCATGTTAAGACTTGAATAAGCTCTGAAACTAGACTCAAGACCGCCAATGTTTGACACGGATGTTGGTTCAATGTCAGCATAGGCAACAAGCGGTCAGGTTCAATTTGGTGATTTTGTGAATGTCGTTTGTAGATCTAGTGACAATAACTCGAGGAGGAAAGGTGGAAGTGGATGTGGGTGGCAGAGACTGCTCGCCTCTGAATATGGGGCGCTGCGGCGCTGGGGAGCATGGGGGAGAGAGATTGGGCGTCGCGACTATACATAGGGGGCGCTGCAGTGCTGGTGCGCAGGTTCTGAGAGAATGACAGAGACTGGCCACTACGGCTTGGACAAGGGGTGTCGCGGTTCTGGTGCTCTGGTTTTGAGAGCAGCGGCTTTGGAAAATGGTGCTGGTGCTCGAATTTGGGTTGGGCCGAGGGAGAAGAGAGAGGATTGGGTTTGGGCTCTTGAAGGAAGAGTTGTCCGAAACGGGACCCGTGGGGTATAATGTGTCGAAGCCGTTGTGCCAATAACCGGAAGGTGAGACCCAGAGGAACACCAGTAAGAGCGCACTTGAGATGGACGGTCCAGGGGAGGTCGAAGTGAAGTAAAGGGGAAAATAGACTCAAACAAATTTGACGTGACACGATGTGGACAGACGAGGGGAGATGGGTTCAAGACATAGGTAAACGCTTTGAGGGGATGAGAGATGAATTATGTTGACACGAGTTACAATTGAAATTTAAATTTAATTGAAATTTAAATTTACAGGACACTAGTGTGAAGGACAGAAGCACAAACACGGAAGCTCAAGCTCATTTAGTCAATTACATCACCTTTGTTGCTGTAGAGATTGAGATGTTGAGCTGGATTCAGCTCTAACTCTATTGCACATAATTAGTTAAATTAATTAGTTAAAAAATTAATTTAAATAGTCATTAATTCATGCAATCAGTTAGCTCTCTTTCTCTATATGTAAAGTATAAAATACTGTAATTCATTTTATTCTATTTTTGAATTTAAAAAAAGGTTTATCATTCAAAAAATTTTTCTCTGGAATTTTTTTGTGATATTCTTAGCAGTTAAACAATATTTTTTTTTTTTTTTGCATTATTCTCTTGGTATTAAAGCCACGACAAGTTAAAATCTTACTTTCACACACTTACCAACTCAAACCCCTTTTTCTTTTGTAGTCCCAATTAAGTTAGAAGGATCCAACTATTTGGCTTGAAAATCTCAAGTGCCGCTATTTATTTGACGCGATGGTCTAGAAGATCTAACTGGTGGAGTTGTTCCTAGTCTAGAGAGATTTGTAATTGGAGGAGATCATAGTGATTGAGTTGAAAATTTAAGAGTATGTGTTGTGGAGAAGGCAAGATCAGTTACTTTTTTGATGGTTGCCGTCTTCAGTGGGTGAATCAATGCTTAGACTAGTAATTGGATGCAAAACAGCTTTAGAAGTATGGTAATCTCTTGAAACACAATTTAGATATCAGTCAAAGGCAAAAATTCTGCAACTAAGGCTTCAATTGCAATCGACAAAAAAGGATTCACTCATTATTTCAAAATATTTTCTAAAGATGAAAAATTTAGCAGATTCTTTAGCTAGAGCTGGTTGCCTTGTCTCAAATGATGATTTTATTATTTATTTACTGGCTGGATGCTAAGTATAATTTTGTTGTGGTGAATATAACCAGAAGAAATGATATGCTTAGTGTACATAAAGTGTATTATACTTTTTTGACACATAAAAGCAAGCTTAAACAACAAAACCTATCTCGACCTGTTGATATGCAAAGAAATGTTGCAGCAAATTACTCTCAAGCTAAGCAATATCAAAGTAAAATGTATTACAATCAAGAATATAATTTTTAGAATTATGATTTTAATGGCAATGCAAGGGAAAGAGGTAATGGTAGAATGAATTAAGGTGGTAGATTTAATCACGCAGGAAGGACAAGGCCAATATGTCAGATATATTACAAATCAGGTCATGTTGCAGTTGTGTATTACCATAAATTCAACAGAGATTATATACCTCAGCAACCTTAGCATCAACAATCTTATCAACCAAATTAGCAATGCATCAAAAACAAAACTATGGATCAGGGCAAAATGTGAATCCAGGGAACAACAACAAAGTGGCTTATTTTATGAATACAGGTGGAGTGGTAGATGAAAGGTGGTATCTAGATAGTAGCACCACACATCATCTTGCCAACAATATTAACAATTTCAACAGTTGTGTAGATTTCACCGGTAATGATAGATTGATTATTGGAAATGGTTTTGATTTAAAAATAACACATGTTGGCAGTGCATCTTTCATTCTCAACAGCAAAACAAAATAACCTATCATTTATAGAATATATCTTCTAAATATGTTATGTGTACCATAAATAACCAAAAACCTTGTTAGTATTTCCAAATTAACCAAAGATAATGATTTAACTGTTGAATTTCTTGATGACTTTTGCATAATAAAGGATAAGAGAACCAATCTATGCTGATGAGAGGAATGGAAACCAAGGGCCTATATAAGCTTTTGCTTGGGCAATCTACAATTCCTATCAGTTCTAATAACGTTTCCCTTAGCTTTATGTTTTCTACGTGTGTATCTTCTCCATTGTTAAATCCATTTTAAGTTGTAGTAAAGTCAGTTGAGTCCTGTAATAAGGTTGACTCATCTGTCAATCTAGCAAAAGTATCTTCTACTTATAGTGTTTTAGATTTAGTAAATATTCTATATAGGAGATTTTCACACTTGAATGATCATGTATTGTAAGCAAATTAGTATATAAATATGCAGCAAAATTACACAAATAAATAGTTTGTTTTACAAGATTCATACGATAAATTTTAGTGTTGTCACATGTATATGTTTTAATATCATAAATATGTACATACTTTTAATTGGATAAGTTTAATCAAACCACGAATATTGACTAATTGCTACTGTATCTTTATGGTATTTACATGATATGAAATCTAATTGGAATGTTAACTCTTATAATTTAAGTGCTAGATATTTTATGCATTTTTCTTTTCTCAAGATCAATGACTTAAAAATAAACCCAAGTACGCCCTTTTTTAAAAAAATGTAAATATTTCATATTTATATATTACTATTTTAGATTTTCAATTTTGATTTAAACTATTTAGTTGAATTTTTTTATAAAACCTAATTTATTTAGTCAAGTAGGTATTAGTAAATTTAGTATAATCCTTACATATGAATTTAGTCAAAATTAATACTCAAATAACTCAAAAAATTTTAAACCCATTTAAAATTATATATATATTATTCTTAATTTTAATGTATGACTTAATAGTTTCCGTAACGTTGACAGTAACACTAAAATTTAATTTTAATATTACAAGTAATGAGTAGTGTTAAACACCATATCATGAAACTTAAGTAATGAGAATATCAATAGTTTGACATCATTTTATCCGTGATCAATGTTATCTTGTAATTTGATCATTTTATTCTAAATATTTTAATTAGATACGTGACATGAAATGTATCATTCCCGTATGGTTTAATTATATTGTTTTGATATCTTAAATAGATTTATTCTATTAAATAAAGTCAATATTATATATTAATTTATTTGAGTATGGTCATATAATTTTCAAAGTCCCATTTAGTTAAAGGACTCAAAATATTACTCTAATTATATAAGAGAAATAAATCATATTTTGATCACATACATTTCTCTACACGAATTATGACATATTTGATTATTTTTTTAGAGTCTATTTTATTACAAATGATATTTAAAAATATCAAATTATATAATTCTCTATGTTAGAAATTATGGTGATCTCAAATTCAAAAATTACATATATTATTGTCACTATGAGAATCATTTATAACATTTAAATAATGATCTATGTAGTATTTTTATGATGGGTTAGTTTAGTACATTAGTTCATTAATTTGTACTCATATATTGATTTAATATCTCATATTATAACACACATATGTTATTATCAGTTATTATACGTATTAATCACTATATATTATTGTTACTATATTCACAATAATACTTGACTAGAGATATTTAAGAATAATGTCTAACTAATTGAATTTACTATTTTAAAGTATTATTACATTTGTTAAATATATAGATATGCAATAATGAAGTAATTGATATATATAAATTAAAATGTTATGATATAAATGTACTAAATATCCAAAAAATTATTGGATTTAAGACATATACTAATATGCATTGCATGTCATACTGAAAGATTGTAAAACATCTTTGTGCATAAATAAAACTCTCAAACCTGATTTTTGTGACTCTTATTAATTTGGAAAAATCCATAAATTTTATTTCTCAAAATCTGAAATCAAAGCAAAAACACCTTTGGAAATCATTTAGACTTATTTTGGGGAACCCTCTTCAACTGCTTCAAGACTAAGTTATAGATATTATATCAGTTTTATTGATGCCTTTACTAGATATTGTTGGGTGTTTCCATTGAAAGTCAAATATGAAGCTTTATTCATTTTTCTTGAATACAAGTTATAGGTTGGAAAACAATACTCATTATCTATAAAATTCTTAGAATATAATAATTAGGGAGAGTTTATAGCTTTTGTTTCTTATCTTAAACACATCATGAAAATAGGGTTGCCAAAAGAAAGCATAGACATATAGTTACCTTAGTCCTTACTCTATTATCTCAAGCAAACTTATCTTTAAAATTTTGGTAGGATTCATTTCTTATAGCTGTATATCTTATCGATAGACTTCTTACTAAAATTCTAAGTTTTATGTCTCTTTTTGAGAAATTACATGGTCATAAACTTAACTATAAGTTTTTTCAAGTTTTTAAATGTTCTTGCTTTCCATACTAGAGAGATTATAACAAACACAAGTTTAATTTCTACTCATCCAAGTGTATATTTCTAGGGTATAGTTTAATGTACAATGGGTACAAAAATCTTCATTCTTCGAGTAGAGTCTAAATTGCTAGACATGTTATCTTTAATGAAAATGATTTTCCTTATCTACTTAGTTTTATTTTAGTCTATGCTTTTAAGTCATCTATATATCTGTTCTCACAATTTATTACTTCCTTTATTCCAAAATTTAGTCCAAATAGCTTATATCAACAGTTCTACTTGTCGATTATGAAAAATGGTTCAAATTCACAAGATTTAACATCATCAGATCATATAGAGTCTTTTCCTATCTTAAATTAGCTTTTTCTTTCTGCAGATTCTCAACCTCTACCATCTCGGCCTTCGAATACTGCACTCCTAAATACTTCATAACATATTCCAATAAAAAAAAACTTATCAATAACTTCCCAAATACACTAAAACACTCAAGATTCTATACAACCTCACTAATTGAACACCCACTCAATGATTACTAGAGCGAAAAGTTGTATTTTTTAAGCCAAAAACATTTTTTATTGATCAAGAATATCATGAATGTTAACCATCCAATGCTGTAGAAGCTTTAAAAGATTCAACTTGGAAGTTGGCTATGCAAGAGGAGTTTGATGCACTCAAAAGGAATAACACTTAGGTATTAATACCTTTCTAATCTGCTTACACTTTAGTTAGTAACAATTGGGTTTTTAGGATTAAAAGAAATGCGGATGGTTTAATTTTAAGGTATAAAGTCAAGTTAATAGCTAAAGATTTTCATCAAACACTTCGCATTAATTATACTGAAACTTTTAATCTTATTGTTAAGGCTTGTACAACTAGAACTATACTAAGTATTGCAGTAATGAAAGGCTAAAAATTAAGATAACTTAATAGTAACAATGCTTTTCTTAATAAAAACTTAAAGAAAGATGTGTATATGCCCCAACATAAAGGTTTTGTTAATTTTAAATTTCTTAACTATGTATGCAAATTGACTAAAGCTCTTTATGGTTTAAAACAGGTCTCTCAGGCATGGTATGACAAATTAAAGAATTCTTTAGTATTTTAGGATTTCAAGAACTCAAAAATTTAATTTTTCTTTGTTTTTCCAACAAACCTCTACTTTTATTCTACTAGTCTTAATTTATGTTGATGATATATTAGTGATAAGCTTTAATGATCAGCTTACAAAGTCCTTCATTACTAAATTGAGATCTAAATTTGCATTAAAAAACTTAGGTCTTCTGAGTTACTTTTTAGGTATTGAGGCAAATACAACTTTAGCAAGATGTATCTCTTTAAGCTAAATACATCAAAAAATTGCTTCATCGAGCTAATATGCTTTCATTTAAAAGGTGTGATGTTTCCATGAACTCTAGTCAGAAATTAACTAAACATGATGGGAAACCATTTGAAGATCCATATTTGTCCAAAAATTTGATAAGAGGATTATAATATGTTACACTTATTAGATCTGAGATTGCTTTTGCAGTAAATAAATTGGGTTACTTTCTATCATGTCCTTCTATTATCCACTAGCAAGTTTGTAAAAATGTCCTTAGATACCTATAAACTATATCTACATTAGGTTTACAATTTAATGATTCAGGTAGACTTGAACTTGTTACTTATTGTAATGCATAAAGATGTGACTTAGATGATAAAAGGAGTATTGGTGGTTATTATGTATATTTGGGGAATAATTTAATGACTTGGTTATCCAAGAAATAATAAGTAGTAGTTTGTTCTAGTACAAAATCTGAGTATAGCTCCTTAGCATCTACTATTTATGAAATAATCTATACACAATTCTTGTTGTAAGACTTATATTTGTCTCAATCCTTAATACATGTTATTTGGTGTGATAATGTAGGAGATACTACCTTAGCTCAAAATCCAATATTTCATTCACATACAAAATATATTGAATTAGATATTCATTTTATGCACGGCAAAGTTCTTAACAAGGAGTTACAAGTTCATTTTGTTCCCAGTTCTGACCAAGTTACTGATGTTTTCACTAAACCAATTTCATTTTCTTTGTTTAATTACTTCCAAACTAAGCTCAATGTCTTACCAAGACCTTTAAGCTTGAGGGGGCATATAAAGGATAAGAGTACAAACATGAAAGCTCAAGCTTATCTAGTCGATTGTAACATTTTTATACCTACAAAGACACTGAACTGGATTCAATTGTCACTGTATAGAGTTAGTTAGGTTAATTAGTTAGAAAATTAGTTTGGTTAGTTATTAATTCATATGATCAGTTAGCTCTCTTTCTTTGCATATAAGGCATAAAATAGTGTAATTCATTATATTTTATTTTTGAATAAAAAAATAAAAAAGTTTATCATTCAAAAAACTTTTCACTAAAATTTTCCTGCAACATTCTTAGTAGCCAAACACTATATTTTTTGGAATTCTTTTCTACAACAATTCTAAGTTAAGTAAAAATTGGAAACAATGAATGTCATAGTTTATGATGCTATTGTGACAAAGTGGTTTAGAGAAAGCTACCAATGAAAAAGATTTAAGTAAGCTGTAGACGAAGAAGACTTGAGAGAGTAACTTAGGCTATTGATACACACTATCCTTATCCTTAATCCAACCTTGTAAAAAAAAAAAAATTACTCTTAAGCAGAGATCCTTAACAAGAAAGAAAGTGGATAAGACTTTGATTGAGGTATTGTTAACTCACCCTATGGAAAAAAATTAATTCCCATAATCTTCAACAAAAATTACGTATTACAATAGTTTTTTAACTTTTAGTAGTAATAAAGTTTGATACTAATAACTAAAAAAAATAGTTCTAGTTGAGCATGCATAAGCGTTATAAAATTTGTGGGACAATATATAAGTCTCTAAGGATTTTCAGACTTATGTAAACTTTTAACTCTGTTGGCGATTCTATAAGTAGGCTTTAATTCAATTTGGTAAACTTATGAATTTTTGGACCTTATAGGTTATTAACTCAACTTGGCAAGCCTATAGGTCTCTGTAAATCCTCAAAGAATCCTTAGACTTGTATAGGCTTGGTAAAATCTCCAGTCTGATATCAACCATATGAAGATATTAGGTCATAAGGGAATAATTATAAATTTTTTTCAAGAGAAATAAAGGACAAAACTATTGATAGTCATTCATTGTAAAGCATAATTAATAATCTCTTTGAGGCCATAACAACAAATTTTTCTTCAAAGACAAATGTAAAATAAATATTTATATTTATTTAAAATAAAAATTATATTTTATTATACTTTGAGGGGCATGCTTACAATATTCAGTCATGACAGATTGAGGACCAATCTATAACTTTATACCAGTAATAGAAATGATTATAATTGGTTATTACTAAGGGGGTGTACCTGTAAATGTCCTGTCAATGTTTCTTGGTTCTTGTCCTTATTGGTCCCTACTGTAGGTGATAGTGGGAACATGGAAGTGTTAACAATAGGTAAAGGTTATTGTCCTTATTGATCTTCATCTGCAAATCATAAATGTCTCCCTCCACTTACTTGATTTTATTCAATTGTATGCTGACTAGGTCTATTTTATAGCTTCAATTGATAAATTTGCATCATGATCCGTGATAATCTTATTAATTCTTTTAGCATCGAGAAAATTCATACATACTAATTAGTAAGTGATCACGATATTGAAATTCAGAATAGGCAATATCTATTGAATGTCTATTAGCATGGTTGCAACATTTCTCTGCTGATTATACTTGAAAAAGTGGAAGTTGAGATGGCTGTATAAGGGTAATTTATTAACTGTCCTCCTTATTATTATTTCTTAAAACTCAAGATTATTTTGCATGGCTTTCATCTTGTCTTCCTCTTGTGTCTATTAGCGTTATGCTCATCCCTTAACTTTGCATTTCTCATGGCATTCTTGATCTTTTAAATCATCAATGAATTCCATAATCGACTTCTCATCGGTGGTGCCACCCTAAAATTAATATTTGACAGAGTAGTTGTTGATCAAGCATTTTAGAAGAGAAGAGGTTGTTCGAAAGATTGAGCTTTTTGTTAGCCATTACCAAAATTCATACCAATTTAAAAGGCAAAATTAGTCATAACTCTATCTTTTATAAGTTGATACATATCATTATGTGCGCATCAATTTTAATTTGATTTTTTTTCTGCTTTATTTGTTCAAATTTTCTACATTTTTCATCTTCCTGTCTTTTAACTTCAAGTTAGCTTTTTGTTTCATTCTCCACAAATGATGCTAATTGTTAACGATAATTTTTTCATTTGGTTGTCAAGCAAATTTCTTTGATATTGCAGGATGAATTTTTCTTAATTTGAAAGTTTTCCTCTATTAAGTTTCTTCATTATTTAGTTTACTACAAAATAAATACAAGTTAAGTGGGATGTCATAACGACATTTCTTCCAATGCTTAAGCCAGTTAAGATCCTGTAAATTAAAAACTTTAAATTGTAAACAAAAAATTAAAAATAATTTATAATTAAAATTCTATTGTCTGTTAATATCTTATCTCATGATCCTTGTTCATGTTGATCTCCCATTTTCTTCATTCTTTTTTTTTTTTTTTTTAAGTAAGAGTTTTAAACAGTTACAAATATTAGTAATCCCTCTTAAGTGACTCCACACCATTGTCAACTCTTTTAATTATGGGAAAAAACTAACTCTTACAATCTTTAATAATAAAGATCACGTACTAAAACTTCCTTAAAAACTCATAAATAGAGTAATAGTTGTTAGAGTTATGCCCTATCAGCCAATCACATGGAGTTATGGTGAACATTTTCTCTTATAAATCCTTTTAACTATTAATAAAATATTTTATCTATGGCATACACTTTTATTATTTGTATACGTGTTTATTATATAATGATAAAGTTCTTATAAAGTTTGCAATATTTATCTAATTTTAATGAGTTCATACTTATGAGATAGATATATTAATTGTATTATTCTTAATCTTCCTAGTCATAAAATTCTAGAGTAGGACATTTATAGTATCGGATAAACTAGTACACACTATGTTTACTTGATAAAGAGGGTAGTTATTCTCATAAACCACTTGTATATAGATACTAAGGCAACTATGCAAATGCACATTAGAGAATGAGTTCGTTAAATTGACTCACAAAAAAAGTGTCCAAATAACAATTGTATTTAATTGTCAATTAAGCATTTTTGCATTAGTAGTATAAGTCATTCTTAGACTTAAGAACATCATAGTTATATTATGGGTGAAATATTATACTTTGATACTACTTAGAATAAATCGGAATAAGGTTCATTATGAATAGTTATTGAGTATGGTACGATATTTATAAAGATAGGTGAATATTTAATACATAATCCATTACTTTTACTAGAGTACTAGAGTATGTTTTACGTGAATAATAAAGATATGACTCAAGAAATACTTGGCTAAGGTGAAGTGTAAATTGGGAAGTAGCTCTCAATGATGATATATTTTATTAGTTATAATTTCAAGATTTATTATACATAACGTTAGATATAGAGATTTTGGTAGTTTATTATAACCTGGATTCAATCAGAACATAGTATAACAGAATGATTGAATTGCATGGTAATTGATTATAAAAAAGTTTATTTTGAAATTTATCACTTTATTATAATTAGGGTGGCCATAATACATTACTAAATGTCAATCTTAGTCTATAGACTTATTTAACTAATCATGAAATAATTTATTAAATATCAAATAAATTACAATTTTATGGTGAACTTATTGAGTCACACATAAATTGATAAAAAATTTATTTGGGATTAATTTGTAAACCTTGAAGAGAATTTTCAAGTGTTGAACTATTTAAACATAATATATTTTTTAAAATAATATTACAGTAATTTCTGAATAAATTAATATATAACGAGATTATATATTAATTTGGGAATTCTAATACATATATATAATGTGATTATATATTTTATCAAATTATTAATATATAATATACTTATATATTAATTATTAAAGTAAATATATGTGATTTATTCAGTGAACAAGTAGCATAATTATGAACTAGTACTTGGCATAATTATGACTAAATAGGTGCAATTTGAAATAAAATTAAAATTTTTTTTTATGAAGACATGTGATTTGCACATGAAACGGTTAGTGTAAAATATAAAAAGGTAAGAAAGTTGTAAAAATCCTAAGAATTTTTTAAAATTTGTAATAAGATTTTTTTTTCTCACTTTTAGTGTTTTGAAAAGTAAAATCTTCACTTTTATCTTAAAGAAAATGCACACAAGTTTAAGCAGGTTCAATCTTAATTAGCTTTTTGGCATATTTGGATTAAGATATAAATATTTTATTTTTAAATTATTTAATTTGAAAATTTAAGAAAAACGTTAATTTACCGATTATATTGATCTTAAACTCATGTTTCATAACATCAGTGCTGCAAAAGTTAAATTTTAAGGAATAACGTGAAATCAAAATCTAAGACCGTCTCAAGTCTTAAGAAACTATGGATAAAGAAATTTGAAATCAGTAGTTTTGTTTTTACACATCTTTATGTAAGAATTCTTATCATGTTTATTATTCACGATCTTATATTAAATAAGTTCATAGATAAAATTTAAAGTTTAAAAGTTAAAACAACTTACTTATTTCTTCTTTTTTTGAATTCTTTTTAAAAGATTCAACTTTTTAAAGCTTTAAAAGGGTTATGAAGATTTTCCTATATGTTTGTTCACCTTTTATTGAATTTATTTAAGCTTGGATGATTTTATTTGAGATAAAAACGAAAGTTTTTATGTTCAAAACATCAAAAGAGAGCCAAAACCCCCTGTTTCAAATTTTGGAAAGCTTTAAGATTTTTTTAACAATTTTCTCCCCATTTATACATTATATTAACACATCTCATGTTCAAGTCACATGTCTTTATTGAAGCCAACTTGACTTTATTTTGAATAATACTCATTTGGTCAAAATTATGGTAAGTGCTAATTTATAATTATGTCAATTGTCTACTTAACAAATTACATATATTTATTTTAATAATTAATGTGTTATGTTTAAGTGGTCAAATACTTGAAAATTCTCTCTAACACTTGGAAATAATCGCAAATAAGTTCTTAATCAATTTGAGTATGACTTAATAAGTTCATCATAAAGCTAGCACTGGTTATATTAAAAATCTAAACAAAGCTCATTAATTAATTTAAGATTTAATAAATTCAACTCATGATTAATTAAATATGTTCATAGAACAATATTGACATCTAATAATGTATAATGGTCACCCAGATTATAATAAAGTGATAGACTTCAAAATGAATCGCTTGTTGATTAGTCATCATGAAATTAAATCCTTCCATTATATTGTGTTTTGATTGGATTAAAATCATGGTAAACTGTCAAAATCTATACATCCAATTAGATAATGAATTTTGATATTATAACTTATAAAGTATATTGCCATTAAGAACTACTTTTTAATCTTATACTTCACTTTAACTAAGGATTTTTCGAGTCATATCTCTGTTATTCATATAAAATATACTCTTGTAATGTATTAAAGGTGATGGATCCTTATTTAATATTTATCTATCTTAAGTGTCATACTATACTTAATAACTATATATAATAAACTTGATTCAGATCCATCTTGAATATTATTAAAATATAGTATTTCACCTGTAAGATAATTATAAAGTTCTCATGTTTAAAGATTTCTTACATTATTGATATAATAAATGTCCAATCGATAGTCAAATATAGTTAACATTTGGACATTTATATTGTGATTTAGTTTAGTGAACTCTTTCTTTAATGAGCACATGTACACTTGCTTTTGTGTCAACACACAAGTGATCTATAAGAATGACTATCCTCTTCACCAAGCAAATATAGTGTGTACCAATTTATCTGATACTATAAAGGTCTCACTCTAAAATCTTATAGTTTGGAACATTTAAGAAAATTACTTCTAATATATCTATCTCATAATTATGAATTTATTATAATTAGATATATATTGCAAACATTCCATGGACTTTATAATTATGCATATAAACATATATATAAATGATAAAAGTATATGTTATACATAAAATATTTAGTTAATAATAAAAAAGATTTACATGATAAAATGCTATCATAACATCATGTGACTGGCTTGTAACGCATAACTCTAACACTTTCAAAGCTTGCACTAATAATTCTTAATATTTTAGTTATGGATGTTCTAAGCATATGGCAATAAACTGTAAAAGTTTGGTGGATTATAAAAATTATTCAAAAGGGCATA
The DNA here is from genome assembly GCA_032401905.1 of Swietenia macrophylla. NCBI lineage: Eukaryota > Viridiplantae > Streptophyta > Magnoliopsida > Sapindales > Meliaceae > Swietenia > Swietenia macrophylla. The sequence goes on along the minus strand of CP135562.1, from coordinate 3,952,729 downwards.
TGACACTTGGTGATGGTGCAAAAGGATAGATCGTAGGATAAAGAATACTCAATGTAGTCAAATCTATGACGATCATCTTTGTGTGAAATTTATGCAAGAAAAATGACAAGAGTTTGGTAAATTTAAAAATTATGTTTTAAAAGAATCTAGATCTTTTGATAAATTATTATGTTTTGACATATTCACTCACTTATCATAAAATTACTAACATAGAAATATAGCGTCAAAAACTTGTGAATTTAAATCCAAAAAAACTAATTAAGATTTTAAATATAGAAGTTGTTTGTAGGATTCCAAAACTTAATAAAAATTAACTTACAATCTATGGTTTGTGCCAATTTGAAAAGTAACTGAAGTCCAAACACAAAGTGCTCTAAAATACCTTTATAACAAAGCACTTCAATTGCTTCATAGGGATCTTATGAATCTTATTTAAGTAGAAAGCATAAAAGGCAAGAGAAAAAAATGTGTTTATAAATTATTTTTATAATTATACTTCAGTAGAATTTGTTAGGAAAAATTAGATCCATTTGATGTGTGTTAGGAAAAATTTTGTTAGGAAAAATTTGATTTGTTAGGAAAAATTTTGTATGAAATTAACATACGAGAAAGGTTGTAATATTGACAAAATAGTTAAATAAGAAGTGATCATGGAACAAAATTCTAAAATTATACTTTTGTTAGTTTTTATGATAAACAATAAATTGCACATGAATTTTCTACTCCTAACATTCCTGAACTGAATTGTGTTATGGAAGGAAAAAAAAAACTTTGTAAAAAATGGCTCGAGCTATACTAAATTCAAAAAAATTAACTAAAACATTATGGTGTTAACTATAAACATTGCATGCTACATAATTAATAATGTGTACTTATACTAATCTATAAAATTTAGAAAGGTAAGAAAACCAACTTGAGTTATTTTCACATTTTTTGAAGCACTTGTTACATTTTGAATGATATATAGCAACGTGGCAAATTTGATTCTAATAGTGATATGCTAATATGCTTATTTAAATAAAAGTATGACTTACTAATGTGTGTTATTTTTATATGATTTTGTCATACTATTGTTCTTAATATTTTGCTAATTTATCATTTTATTTATTTCTTTTTGGTACGTTTTTATTAATTTTATTCATTTTTTAAGTAGAAGGAAATAATTCGATTACATTTAGCATAAACCATTTTTACATTTAGCCCATTCAAATAAAATTAAGATAGCTTAGTTTTATAACTAGATTGTAAATGTCAATCTCTATAGGAATGATACCTACTCATTATTATATTACCTATTTGTGATAATGAATACTTGCATTTTCATAATTTTCATAACAAGTTTTTGACACTATTACTAGTAATTGATTTATTTATTTGTCTAATAATATACCAAACTATTTTTAGTCTTATTCTAAATTTTACTTTCTATTTTTTATTATTTTTCTCAAGTATTTTCAATTAGTGTTAGAGAGACTTTGGTAGTAGTCAACTTTTACCTCTTAATCTTAAAATTGGGAGAATTTGCCAACAAAATAGGAAAAGGAGAACAGAAGTTACTTAAAAATTAAACACAATGGCTGAAAATCTTAAGGAAGTAAAACATAATTGATCCTTGTGTGACTATGCAATGCTTAATTTCATGAACAATGTATTTGGTATAGTATGCCCATCGATTTAGGCCAACAATTTTGAGATCAAGGTAGCAATCATTCAAATAGTCGCATCCAATTAGTTTGGGTGTTCACTGAGTGATAATGTTATAACTAACATATTAAACTTTCTAGAGATATATGATGCTTTCAAGAACAATGGTGTTTTTTATAATGCCATTACTTTGAGACATTTCAAAAAGTTGGTTCATTACATTAATAGCCAGAAGTGTCATTATTTTAGATGATTTGGCACTGAAATTTCTGACAAAGTTTTCTCACTACAAAGATAACAACATAACATTTGTTTGACATAATATGAAATTGCTTTACGAAACTTAAAAAAGGTATAAGAACATATTGAAGGGATGCCTAAATCATGGTCTTTCAAGATCGCTTTAAGTTTAGACTTTCTACAATGGATTGGGGAATTCAAAAAGACTTTCCGCAATGAGCCTGACGTATGATGATGCTTACTTTTTGCTTAAGAAAATGGTTGCGAATGCCTACCAATGGCCATCTCACTAATTTGCATTAAGAACTAATTTCATCTAATAGTATGTGGGTGCATGAAATTAATCCTATCATGACATTATCTTTTTAGGTAGTAGCATTATCTAAGCAATTTGGGGTCTTAACAACTAATTTCATTTATACTCTACCTTTATTATGTAAATGGTCTAATAGAGCTCATTCTATTACTCAATGCCAAGATGGAAACCTTTTTGCCTCTTCTCAAGCTAAACAAGTACTATTTGTATGGAACTTTTTTGGTTAGAGGAACAATCCCTATTTCAATGCATACAATCCAAGATGGAGGAATCGCTTGAACTTATCTTAGAGCAATGATCACAATATGGTAAAACCACTATCGAGATTAAAACAACCATATTTGGGATTTTAGTGACAACTACCTTAAAAAAAGGTATCTTTAGAAAATGTGTTGGCATAACTTACTATAAGTAATTCTTAGTTCATGAAAAAGACTAAAACAACACTTCAAAATCAAGTAGTATCTATCCAAAATCTTAAGGTACAAGTGGGATATTTAATGAATGCAATAAATAATAGACATTAATATATATTACTTTCTAATACAAAAATAAACTCTAAGGAGAGTATGCATGTTACCATAGTTCGTAGTGGCAAAAAGTTGGTAGTATCATCCAGGAGAAGTACTTCAAAAGTTAAGCAAAGCACATAGTTAAAAGAGGTAGAACATTTTAAAAGTTTCAGTAAACAAGAAAAAAAAGTCTAAATCTAAGCTCTTTTTAGATAATCCTCCACTTGATGTGCCACTTATTTTATTTTCTCAACAATTTCAAAAGCATAAAATGGATAAGCAATTTTTTAAATTTTATGATGTTTTAAGAAATTGCACATTAGCATTTCTTTTGCAAATACTTTGAAACAAATGCCTAATTATATAAAGTTTATAGAGGAAATCTTATCAAAAAAGTAAAAGCTGAAGGAATATGAAGCCATTGCACTTACTCAAGAGTGAAGCACAATCATTTAAAAGAAATTAACGCTAGAGTTTATGGATTTAGGAAGCTTCACCATCCCAACAATATTGGAGATTCTTATTTTGACATAGCATTATGTAGTTTTAGGGTGAATATAAATTTGATGACTTTATTTGTGTTTAGACAACTAAGCTTGCATTTTTACTCTTGTGCTAACTTTATTCTTGCCTTTAATTCTTTGAACATTTTGAGTATATAGCCTCAGAAACTCTATTATTTTACTTGCTTAAAGAGTTCATGTGAACTTAATATGTTGAACAATCTAATATAATTCTAAAATTTGGTTGAGTATCACTTAAGGCAAATTGATAGGATATAATACATTAGGAAGAAGATTTAGGCCATTTTTGGAACAATTAAGCCTTTTAAGCCACCTTGAATATTTTACCGAATTAAGCCTTATTTATCATTTCTTTGTCACCAAAATATTTTACCGAACCTTTGAATAAATTGTCAAATTCTTATCCCTCACCATAACCACACAACTATTATAGAAAAAATTTAAGCTGATATGGATTTTAAGGAGAAAGCATGGAGTTATTTTTTTTAAAAAAAGGGAGAAAAAAATTAGAAAAAATACGAGAGAAAAAAAATCTACACCCATTTGCTACACCAAAACATAATAAGATTGAGGGTATAAAAAAATGTGAATCAATATAAAAAAAATAAAGTGGATGAAAGGAAAATAATGAAAGCAAGAGGTAGTTTTATTTGAAACGGAGTCGATGCTCAATTAAAAACATGGAATAGATGTTGTGCTTAGGGTGAATTAAGCTACATTGATATCCTTTATCCTACTGTTACCCTAGCCATATGTTGTAAGCTTAATCATGTCCTAAGGATGCTTAGTGTCATGTTTACCTCCATTAGTGAGGAGTGATATTAAAAGCAAGCTTACAGAATCTAAGTAGCGTAGATGTACTTAAGTTACAAACGTTTGAGTGACAAAAAAGCTTTATATACACATACTTAAAGAATCTAATGTAGGAAAAAAAATTGGTACTAAAGTTAGATTTTTATACATTTATGATGTTTTAAGTTTTTCATAAGCTATAATTTAGATGAAATCTTTGAAGTATATTTTATAAGCCATAACAAATCATCACTCTTTTTAAGGTATTTATGTTGCAAATATAATTCTCTCTTTTGCTTGAAGACTAGCAAATCTTAAGTTTGGCAATATTTAATGCACATTATTTTTATATGACATTACCATACTTTTACTTTTAATATTTTGTTAACTTGTCCTTTTATTTATTTTCTTTTAATATGTTTTTATTCATTTTATTCATTTTTGTGCAGGAAGAAATAAATTCAAAAAGGAAGAAGATTTAGAATGAAAAGCACGTTTTTAAACAAATAGAAAGACGCCAAATGGAACCAATGCCCCGATGCCAAGCCGCGGTGTGCTATAGCAATCATGAACAATGTTGTGCTACAGTACCATTGCTAGTACATTGCTGTAGTATTTTATGCTTTGTAAATAATAGCTACAATGCCGTGGTGCTAGGCCATGATACTAAATCACAAGTTTGTTAAATTAAAAATAAGGATAAAAAAAATATTGTGCTTTTTAATGAAGATATAAATAGATTATTTAAGGATTAAAATAAAGGAAGAGAGCCATTAAGAGAGCCAAAAAGGAGAAGAAAAAGAAAACAAAGGAGGAAAAAACTTGATGAGCTTAAAGAAAATGAGAAAAATCTAATTATTGGGGCTTACAATTCAGATTTAATTTTTTTCTTTCTTTATTTTTCATTGTTAAAAATGTTCAATATAATAAATAGGATGTTATTTTCTTTAATTATAATTAAATTTATTTTATAGGGTTATGATGTAGCTAATTATGATGTTATAATTTTTATTGATTTAATGTGATTTTAGTTTTTTTTTCATTAATTGAGCACTCAATATTATTTTTAATACTTTTAGATAACTAATTATTGTTTAGATGATTTAAAATTAATAATAAAATTGTAGAAAAAGAGATTTATGATTTAGCTCTTATATAGAATGTTATAAGATTTATGTAAAATAAGAACATATTTACGTACTTTGTGTAATTGTTGTGTAGAACTACAATGATTAATGTGTTTCTAACAATCCTAATTTATATAGAAATATAATGTATTGATATTGTAAAATAGTTTCGTTATAACATTAAAAAAGTTAATGAATGATTATAATGTTGTTAATTGTCAATCATAAATTTAGATTTTAGTTACTAAAAACAAATAAAGTTTTAAAGGATTAGTTTAATAAAGTCAAAAACTTTGAATCTCTCTTTGTCTGGTTATTCTTAATTTATTTTTATTTATTTTAATTTAATTATTAGTTATATTTAGCATAAACCATCTTTACATTTAACTCATTCAAATAAAATTATGATAATTTAACTTAAAAATTAGATCGTAAATTGATATCTTTTTGGAAACAATACTCATTTATCATTATATTACTTATTCACGATAATGTATGCTTACATTTGCATAATTTTTACAACATATATCGTGTGTATAATATGAGAAACCAAATTAGTACAAAATATGTTAATATAAAATATTAATGATTTAACAATTTTATAGATTATTCATAAAAGAAAGAAGTCACAAGCATCACTAGTAAAGGTTAAGATTAGATTCGGACTAGAAAGAAAAATACTTAAAATCATTAAAAATCTAACCACCAACATATTGCAATAAAAATTAAAGGATCTGTTGCTATAAAAAATGCAAAACAAAAATAAACAAAGTTTGAATTCAAAGCTTTAATGGTACTTGACGACTCAAATTATATCATTACATATCAATTCAAAAGAGAACCATTATTCAAAATAAAGAAGCATGGTCATAAGAAAGTGTACGTTCATATTGCCAAATATGTTTATTATACTTCTTTAATTGAACAAAAAATGTGAATTAGAACAATTTATCAGGAATGATGTGTGACACAAGTATCTAGATTCAAGCACACTAATACTATTCAAACTAAATGAATTTTTAATAATAAAATTGATAAATTTCATAATATAATTAAAAACAAAGTTAGGTTAGTTGCCCAAAGATATACACAAATTAAGAAAATTGATTTTGATAATAATTTTGCTCTTATAACTATGTTAAAACCAATTAGATTACTTTTTCCTATGTCATGTGTGCTAAGTTTTAAATTATTTTAAATGAACGTAGAAAATGCATTTTTAAATGAGGAAGTCTACGTAGAACAACTTAAGGGTTTTGAAGACCTTAACTTTTTTGATTATGTTTTTAAACTTAGAAAGACACTGTTTAGGTTAAAATAAGCTTTTAGAGCATGATATGAAAGGTTGACTAGTGTTTGATGTAAGAAAGGATGGAAGAGATTTGGAGTAGATAAAAGTTTGCTTATTAAAAATTTTAATTTTGGAATTATAATTGCTCAAATCTATTTTACTGTATTGTTGATCAAATGAAAAATGAATTTGAGATAAATTTAGCTGGAAAACTAACTTATTTTCTAAGTTTGTAGGTTAAACAACTTAAGGATGGTATTTTAATTACTCAAAATAACTATGCCAAAACATAGTCAAGAGGTTTGGTTGGAAACTACCAAACATATAAGGACACATATAGGGACAAAGCCAAAATTGTCCAAAGATAATAAGGGTTTTATTAACTTGTTATACTTGACTGCAGTTTTGCCTAACATTAGTTTTATTATAGGATTATATGCTAGATACCAAGCAACTCTTAAATAGTCACATTTATTGGCTATTAAGAGAATTATTCATCATATAAATGGAATTAGTGAGTATTGTACTTAGTTCTTTAAGAACACTAATAGTATACTTGTTGGCTTCATTAATGCTAATTAGATAGTTAATGCAAATGATCAGTAGAACCCCACTAGAGGTTGTTTCTTTCTTAGAAACAACTTTGGTTCTATGGTATAACAAAAAATAAAATTCAAAATATTTATCTACCATTGAAGCCAAGTAAATTGTTGCAGGAAGTTGTCTGCACCTGTTGTGCACAATATTGATGAAACAAATGCTTGATGATTATAGTATTGTACAATATCTTTTAATTATTTACTGTAATTATTCAAGTGTAATAAATATTTTTAAGAACCCTATGCAATATTTTAAGAAAAAGTATATTGAAATGAGGCATCATTTTATTAAAGACAATATATTCAACTTTTGTGGTGTAATCTATTGTCATAGTTTTCTTGGAACTTGTCTAGTTAACTGCTTCTCTATTATATATAAAAATAAATATAGAGATAAATTTTCTATCACTAATATCAGATTAAAAATTTAAATTTAAAAATGCTTGAATGTTTAACTTTTAATATCTAAAACTCAAAACTAAATTCTTAGCTCTTTTTAAGTATTTAAAAATTTGTTTCATGGCTGACCAATATTTTTCTCCTAAATTTGCTTGATATCTACTTGTAACACTTACGATATATGTTATATCAAGTGTTGTATATAATAGTGCATATTAAACTACTTATAACTAAAGTATAAGATATGATATACATTCGTTGTTACTCTTTATCAGTCTTTGAATCTATTTCTTTAGAAACATGTATACCATGAATGAAAGACAAGACTCTTCTCTTAAAGCACTCCATATTAAATTTTTTTAACATTCTTTCTATGTACAATATTTAAGATAATCTAATTATTCTTTTTTACTTTATCTCTATAGATGCGAACTACAATGACATAGGTCATTTCTTCTAAATCTTTCATAAAGAAGGTTTTGGAAATTAAATTTTTACCCCAGCCCTCATGCTAACATCATTGCTAATCAATAAGATGTCATCTACATATAATATAAGGAACATAATAACATGATCTTTAATCCATTTATAAATACAAGGTTAATAAGGCTTTTCACAAATTTATATAATTTGATCACCTCATCAAATCGAATATTCTAGTTCTTGGAAGCTTGTTTCAACCTATAAATGAATTAATGCAACTTGCATGTCTTACTTTTATCTATAGCGGATAAAAAAGCCATGAGTTATTTTGTGTAAATATTTTCTTTAAAATATCCACTGAGAAATACAATTTTTACATCTATCTATTAGATCTTATAATCATTGTATGCAGTAATGGATAGTATAATTCAAATGGACTTAATCAGAGTTATTGGTAAAAAATTTTCCTCATAATTCAACCCTTATTTCTATGTATAATCTTTTGCTACTAGTTAAACTTTATAGGCCTCTATCTTACTATCATTACTAACGTTTCTCTTGAAGATTCATTACAACCAATATAAACTATTCATTTTGATGGATCTATAAGTGTCTAGGTCTGATTAACATACCTAGATTGAATATCAAAATTTATTGCCTCTAACCATTTACTCGAATCTCTATCTAGAATAGCTTTTTCATAACTTCTAAAATTATCACCATGATTAATTTCTCTTACTAAGTACTAGTCCTACTTATACTCTTAGAGAAACCTTTATCATTCTAAAGGTTTCAATACTCTAAAAAATTTTCAAACTAGAATTAGTACTAAGGTTTGTTAATTGCATGATCCAACTATATTAGTATTAGTTTAAGGTTTTGATAACTCTTCGTCAAGCTCAATATTTCTACCTACACCTTATTCTTCTAAGAACTTATTTTCTAATAAGTATGTATTGCTACTAATAAAGACTTTTTGATCAAATTTTAAGATATTCAATAAATTAACCATTCTTTAATTTTTTTTTTTCCAGTTTATCAATGTGGACTAATTTAATATAAATTGAACAAGTCTAAATTCTCATATAATTGAGACTAGGTTTTTATTCACTCTATATCTTATAAGAAGTCTTTTGGATTGATTTCAATGAGACTTTATTCAAGATGTGTATAGTAGTCTGGAGGACATATCCTCATAAATACATTGGCAAATCTGTGAAGCTTGCCATTGATAATCCCATATATAATAAGGTATGATTTCTCTTTTTAACTACACCGTTAAATTGTGGCATATAGAGAGAAGTTAAGTTGGAAATGATTCCATTATCTTTTAAGAATTCTTGAAATTTTGTACTCAAGTATTCTCCTCCATGCTCTGATCACAATGATTTAGCACTCTTTTCAATTTGTTTAATATATATACATATACCGTGACATATCATTAGTAAAAGTAAAGAAATACTCAAATTCTCTTCGAACTATCATTCTAAATGGTTCACACACATCTGTATGTATAAGTTCTAACAATTTTTTAACTCTTTTCCTTTACTCTTAAAAATTGATTTAACCATTTTACCTTAAAAACATAATTGAAAGGTTAGATAAAGCTTTGAACCTAATAAACCTAAAATCTCACTTTCTCTAAATTGAATCATGCATTTTTTTTTTCTTATATAACCTAATCTATGATACCAAAGAGTTTTAGAATTTGTTTTATTTCAAATTCTTTTCTTAATAATGGATTTAACAGAACTTATATCGCATAATTTATGAACATAGAAGCCATTTATATTCTTTGCTTTGCTTATTAATACATTTTTCAAATGTATCAAAAATTAATTTTCATTAAATTGTGCAGTGTGATGATATTTACATAATACAAAAACAAAAATAATATTTTTAATGGCCTTAGCAAAATACAATATAGAGTATAAACTTAAAATGTGCCCTGTAGCCAATCTGAGATGACTATATCTTCTAGCTTCTACAACAATAGTTGCTTTACTAGTCATCCTCAATACAATCTTATCATTTTGTAATATAGAACTATTCTGCATTATCTACAAAGAAGCACAAATATGAATAGTATTACAGAATTAACTATTTAGGATCAATTATTTGAAATAACATTTATTTCATAATCAATCATATAACAGCTATACATATTTACTTTAGTTTTCTTAATACTCTCCAAGTAAGAAACTATTTTGAATCGTATGTTTTAATTTAATAAATTATTTTTTATCTATTTTAAGTTATTGAAATGTTAGGTTAGTATATAAAAAAATTGACATCAAATAAAGCCTGTGATTTGTTTGTTACTATTGTTTTGTACATTTATGATGCTGATTATAGAAATATTATTACTGTCTTACGTGTGTGTGTGATTTAAATAATTTATCTTATAAAACATATTTATTATTGACGTATTAGTATAGTTGTAATAGTACAAGAAATAGCCTATGGATAGATTTTTGTAGAGACCGCATAGATGATTGGGCATTAGGTATAATTGGTATAAAAAAATATTATTATAAAGCCCATCTATTAAAAGGTAATGTGAGGACACCACGATCGTCATCTTCTAGTTACTCAAGCCAATTTTAGTAAGTTGAGCTGTGATTTCAGAAAATAATTTTTATAAATTAAAATATGAATTAATTCTAAATATATGTATTTTTATATATATAATTTAATATTTTAATTGTTGCCTGATTTTTAGTATAATGAAACTTACTAATGGTCTTAAGTGTCTATCTCAATTAGGGTAACAATTTAAAAAAAAAAAAAGTCTAATATTTTATAAAGAAAATAAATACAGGTTTAGACATATATTTTATAATATATTTTAATTACATAATTGATTTTAAAATAATGTGAGATTGTTAAGTAAATAAGTATAATTTATAAATTATTTTAGTATACTAATACCTCTAAACATTAAGAATTATATATTATTCATGGTCTAATCGCTGAGTATATTTTATACTCACCCTCTTACTTTACTTATTTTAGGTTAAGTTTTATATTTGCTATATCGTTGTAAGAGTAAATAAAGTTATTACTATATTTTTTCTGGTATAGGCCTTTTGACTCATATTATATTTTTTGGGGTTCATTAGTAAAATGATTTTACTCAATATCTTAATATTTTAAAATATATAATTTTGATATTATTTAAAATTTAGGATATTTTCAAGTATCTTCTCCAAGATTTGGTGAAATTATACTTAGATATAAATTTTTATAAAATTAACAGAAAGTATCCTGTTAATAGTAATTAAATAATAAAATAACTAAAATATTTTTATATATAATTTTAAATATTAGTAATATTTTTTACATATCTCCTATGAAGTTTTGAAAACTAACAAAAAACACTCTTAATAACTAGTTTTATATTTTGATATTTAATTTAATTTAATAAACATACATAAATTATATACTAATTTTAATAAGATAATAACATAAATTGCTTACTTGTGTAGAATTATAAACTATTTAATTTAATAAATATATATAAATTAAATGATATAAATATATACAAATAAGTCTTATGAATTACTTATTTTCATAGAAGTATTTTAACTATTATAAATATTTTTATGATTATTAAAATTAATTAAATAAAAAATTTTTATTTTAAAAAGATGAGAATTGGAAATTTTATATTTATAAGTGCTTGACATGCTCAATTCTCTTTTTCTTTAAAAAAAAAGAAAAAATTCTAATTCATCTAATTTTAATTATTATATAAATATTTCAAAATAGCTTAAATAATTTTATACAAGTAGATAATTTATAATACATATTTATATATATATTTATATCATATAATTTTATATATATTTATTAAATTAAATAATTTATGATATTACACGAATAAATAATTTATGGTATTATCTTACTAAAATTAGTATATAATTTATATATTTTATTAAATTACATTAAATATTAAAATATAAAAATAACTTTTAGAGTATTTTTTGTTAGTTTTTAAAATTTCAAGAGAAGTATTAAAAAAGCTTACTAATATTTAAAATTATAAACAAAAATATTTTAGTTATTTTAGTTATTGTTAAATATTACTTTCTGTTAGTTTTATAAAAATTTGTATGCANCAATGTTCCAGCTAGTCATTAAGAAACCTTTTGCTGCAGTTTCCTGTCATTGCATTCAAGGTTGACCAGTCAAAACATGATTCAACTGAGAACCACGGCTAAAGACGTAAATGTGCTCATTAATACGTCAATTGAATTCAAGTCAGGAAATAATAATAATAATAAATATAAGAGAAATTATTAAATAGAATAAGCTTGTTATGTGAATACAAATAATATGATACGATTATTTAATTAATAAAAAAATAAATTTATTTATTAAATATAAATAAAAAAATTAAAAGTGAATTTCATTTCAATTAATGTGATAAAAAAAATTTATAAAATATACTTTTAATTTTTTTATTTATTATTAATAAATAAATTTTTTTATTTATTAATTAAATAATCATATCATATTACTTATATTAATATAGTAATATCGTTCTATTATGACTTTTCTATAAATATAATACATAGTTTATAATTAATTGACTACAGTTCTTTGGTTTTCTTTTCCTATCTTGCTGTAAATATATTGCAAATCAAAAGAATGGTAGCTAGCTTAGATTGGTTGAATAATTGTGATTTATTTCAGTTCAGCTACACTTGATTTTCTGGTAAATTACTTATCAGTTTATTTTCCGACACAATTGCAGCAAGTGATATTTCTATAATTTTGTTTATGAATCGAGGATGGTCAAAATTTATGTAACTGAAGCCTTGAAAATGCTACCGAAATTTCATGGTGGGAATTAGAGTTTGAAAAGCGAAATTGTCAACTTTTACTCGTCAATTTTCATAGTCTTTACTTGGCCCTGGTCAAGGGGGAACCGTACTTTCAAAGTTATGTAACGGCAAACGTTCATATGTCTTATATGAAAAATATTTAACGAGTGCTAGCCGGATAAATAACGTGCGGCAAAAAAAATGCTTTGAATCAACGAATTCTGACTCTTTACCAGGAACTGGAAAACCTTGTTGACCAACAAAATTAATCGTCCCTGCCTGCATGCAACTGGACTTTGATTTCAATTTTCTAGAAACGTGTTCTCCCATGTTTTCAAATTGAATGCTTGTTAATTTCCTATGAACTTCTTGTGTTTTTCTTGGATGTTTCGTTAGCATAGCAAAATAGATTTTCATTTTTTTCTTCAAACGTAAGCAAACTGGTCTTGCATGAATATGCTAGATTCACGCATCTTTCCGATTCAATTCTTCCTTCCCCTCTTTCTCTCTCAAAATATGTATAAAACATGGTAATACATAAATAAACACATGTTTATCTATGGAAATGACGCCCGATTACTGCACGTTAATTATACATTAGACAATGGAAGCATGGACAATAACTTTCTTTTTCCCAAAATTATTGAAAACTTTCTGTGTGCATTTCTTATATACAAGTAATGCGTACATAAATATGTAGAGAGTCCTTTCGGTTATTTTGTGATATAATTGCAAGCAGTGACATTGTTTAGCATCATCTAATATTATAAATGTTGCTTGACTACTAGTTAATTTAACTGTAAGTATATATTACACATGCATATGCAAATAATCGTGCATGTTGTATTTCAATTGAAGGTCTACATTGCAAAGATTCTGAAATGGATAATAACAGTAACCTTAGTTTGTGTTTGATCGTCTTGTACACTGCCAAGATATTGTCACTCGTCTTCTTATTAATCACTACGCATGGGCTTGCTTTCCACATCAATATTGTATTATCTAGCTCTTTTCTTTTGTTTTTTTTTTTTTTTTTGCAAATTTTTTTTTTCAATAATTTCCGGTAGTAGAACAAAACAAGAGGAAAGAACTGATTTTGGGACCAAAATTATCAATTTTCTTGTGAGCTGCATATATAGGCATTTTAATTATAATTTTATTTCATTAAAATCGTTCTTTTCATGATGTATGTATCATTAGTTAATTCTATTTGTATAGCCTAATATAGGCATATCTTCATCCCAAAATATTGAATGGTTTTTCGATTATTAGAATGATGAGAACAAAAAGCAAAACAAAATTGAAGTAACTAAACTATAGATGTTATGAGTTGGGGTGTTTTGCTCGAAGAAGAAGAAAAAAGAAATGGGCAAAACGCCGCTGGTGCATGTTTGTATTAAGCAAACTTAGTTAAGGTTTGAAGATACGAAGAAATTTAACTTGTATCTACAAGGATAAAGGCCAAGGAATCAAGGAAAGCTCCACAAAGTAGCAAACCAATTTCACATACTAATTTTATATTACATGCATAGAGAAAGAGTCATCCATCTCTTTTTCTAGCTATACCGTTCAAGTCTATTTCACGTGCTTCTAACAGCACCTCTCAATCTCATGCACACCAATTTCACATACTAATTTTATATTTCATACATAGAGAAACAGTCATCCATCTCTTTTTCTAGCTACACCCTTCAAGTCTATTTAACGTGTTTCTAACAGCACCTCTCCATCTCATGCACACTATAAATACATGGTAAACTTTTCATAACCCCCGCACAACTTCATTTAAAACATACCTACATACCCACACCCACGTTCACATGGATCAACACCAGCAGCAAAAACATCATTTTTTATCCAAAATCGCCATTATCGGAGCCGGTATTAGTGGTTTAGCAGCGGCTAAACAGCTACGCCATTACAACCCAGTGGTTTTCGAGGCTTCGGACTCTATCGGAGGTGTCTGGAAAAGTTGTTCTTACAACTCTACTAAGCTTCAGTCCTCTCGTAAAGATTATGAATTCATTGATTTTCATTGGCCTAACAGAGATGACCCAAGTTTTCCTACTTACATTGAGATATTGGATTACCTTGAAGCATATGCAATACAATTTGATGTGCTGAAGTTTGTGAGGTTCAATTCAAAGGTGGTGGAGATCCGGTTCATTGGTGGACCGGAAATGACTGCTTTTGGAGGCAAACCTGGAGAGTATGATGAGAACACCATCTTGACCGGTCATCCTGTTTGGGAGGTTGCAGTGCGTACTCACAATTCAGACTCCATTCAGGTCGTTATTCCTTTTTTTTAAAAAAAAAAATCCATTCAGGTCGTTATTCTTTTTTGTTTAACAACTATTTCTTTTAATAATTACTTTATTTAGTTAATTTGGAATTATTGATTAAGGATATTGCACATTAAAATTATTGCATGGTATGAACTCGTATATATATGTCTATATGTATGTATGCAAATTAAAATACATAGCTTATGCTGTCTTTAATATTTATTCAGTGGTATCGGTTCGAGTTTGTTGTTGTTTGCACTGGAAAGTATGGCGACATACCTAGAATTCCAGCTTTTCCAAGAAACAAAGGACCTGAAATATTTCAGGGGCAGGTTTTGCATACTATTGATTACTGCAAACTGGACAAGGAAGCTGCTTCTAAGCTGCTTGAAGGAAAGAAGGTTGTGGTTGTTGGATTTAAGAAATCAGCCATTGATTTAGCTATGGAGTGCGCTAAGGCAAATCAAGGTACGTACTTAACCTAGTTATTGTTTTAGCGTTAGTATTTCGAATTCATCCCTCTCGTCCTACACAATTATAGTTAATTCTATGTGCGCTCGGAACAAACTACTTGAAGTTTGCTACGCTATTTAGTTTATATAATGTAGTTGACATACTATATTATTCCTAAGTACATGTATTTGGTGTGCCATATGTATATACTAGACTAGGGATAGATTTGTCTTAATTGTCTGGTTTATCATAAATCCAACTCTTAATTGTCTGGTTTATCATATATTTAAATATTTTAAAATTAATTAATATGAAAAATAGTTATAAAATGAAAATTATTTATTAACCAATGCTTCTATTGGGGCTTCGCTTTCTTCGAAAGCTACACTTTGATTGTTCCCAGTTCTGGAATAAAATACCTAACTACTGGGTCCCACTCTTTGTTTATTAATTGACGGCCTGTGTCTTACATGTTGAATCGCCAATATTGGTCCAACTCTAGCTCTTAAACTTATTTATCGTAATTTTCCACTTCCTATAACTTGAATTTCCAGAAGTAAGTCGCACATTTACCACTTGGACATGACAAAAATACTTTGCGTGGTCAACTGTCAAACCAGTAACACTCCACGTGTCTGGTGTTTGGTCATGTTGACCTCACGTGTTTTACTTTGTATTATGTTTTTGACTTTAAATAAATTTAAAATGAACTTCTAATTAATTGGTTAGAAATTTCTAATCACATTGATTTACGGAGCAAAAATAAATTTCTAATTAATTTGAATTTTTTTTTAAATGTACACCTGAACTGAAGAGAAATTTAATTCAAGCCATCAGGACGACGATCGACAATGACTTTTTGGAAATATTTTATACCATTATTATTTAGTTTGATTAATTTTGTCAATACTACTTGCAACCATTTGGAATAAGAAGCAAGAAAGGTATAAGTATGATAGTTATAGCTGTAGCTATAAATAAATTTCTTTGGGTTATTAATGGTGCTTTGACATTTCATATCATAAAGGGTTTCGATTTCCTATATTAACTAAAGTGGATTGCAATTGATTTATTGAAAGACAAAGGTCATTTATAAATTTGCATTCGGTGGTATGTATTTAGGAGTAGGAGGACAACCGTGCACTATGGTTGTAAGGACACTACACTGGACTGTTCCCCATTACTGGGTCTGGGGTTTGCCTTTCTACCTGTTCTATTCCACGAGATTTTCTCAGTTCTTCCATTCAAGACCTAACCAAAGTTTGCTCAGGACTCTCTTTTCTCCTCTTATATTTACTGTACTGGTAAGTTCGTTCAACATTGAGCTTTAATTTGCATCACACCGTTCTTAAATTATGAAAAAAGAAACAATTAACTAATTGTTGACCTGCAGAGGCGCGGAGTTTCCAAGTTTATTGAGTCATATTTGCTGTGGAAACTTCCTTTACTGAAGTATGGACTGAAACCAGATCACCCGTTTGAGGAAGACTACGCGTCTTGCCAGATGGCTATCCTGCCAGAGGATTTTTTCTCTGAGGCTGATAAGGGAAATATTTTGTTCAAAAGATCAGCACCGAATGCAAAATGGTGGTTTTGGAAAGGAGGAATTGAATTTGATGACAACACCAAATTGGAGGCTGATGTTGTGATTCTTGCAACCGGTTATGATGGCAAGAAAAAGCTCAAAGCTATTCTCCCAGAGCCTTTCCGCAGTTTGTTAGAATACCCTTCTGGTCTCATGCCCTTATACAGGGGCACTATCCATCCTCTGATACCAAATATGGGTTTCGTTGGCTACATTGAGAGTGTTTCAAACCTTCACACGGCAGAGCTACGCAGTATATGGCTGAGTCGACTCCTTGATAACAAATTTAAGGTTCCAAACGTAGAGGAGATGCTTGAACAAACATCCAAAGAAATGCAAGTGATGAAGCAGTCAACTAGATTCTACAAAAGGCACTGCATATCCACTTTTAGTATCAATCACAGTGATGAAATCTGTCAAGAAATGGGATGGAACGCTTGGAGGAAAAATAATTGGTTATCAGAAGCATTTAGCGCTTATGGTAGCCAAGACTATGTCCAGCAGAAATAAAATATTTTAAAAAAAGAGTACCAGTGATTCATCTGGACAAACAGGGAAGATCCTGTCGTTTACTTTTTTTCTTTTCTTGGGTTACCTTCTTTAATTTGTACTACTGAAAAGTAGTTAAATGCAAAATAAAGCATAGGTTTTGTATGGGTGGATTCAGGACCTACATCTCCAATTAAAATTTGTATATCTAAGTTTGCATGTCAAATTATCCAGAAATCTGTTTTTATAAAGAAAATGATTAAAAAAAAAAATTGATCGCAACACAAAGTCATCTGCTTAAGAAGCAGCATCTGCTATGGGACAGAAAACACACAAATACTTTCCTTTCCTACGTAATTGAGGAGTATCCATCTATAGACAAATGAATTAAGCAAAGAAAACTGACATTTGACGTTTCACTTCACACCATGTGCTACCTCGCCCGGAACCCTGTATTTTATTATAAAAACCTCGTCAGCTGCAAAGAGCAATCGGGTGTGGTAATCTTGATTTTCATTCCTAGATCTTGAAAGCAGAGTAGTTCAATTGCCTTTGAGCAGAAAGTTTGAATTGAGGGATCAAACTCAGCTAACTGCTAACTTAATCACAGGGCAATTTGAATCATATTCATGGACAAACACTTATCTAACTGCAAGAAAACATATTTAAGGGGTAGAGGAGAGGAATAAAACAAGTCAAGTTAATTTTGAAGAAATACACAGTCACGGGCTTGCCATTGAACTTGGATAGGTTCACATTCCTCCCATCCTGATATTTCAATGTGAAGGATGGCGGCACCTGCCCTTTGTTAACCTATCAATTTATATATAAATAAACACATAAATATTTAATCAAACCGCCATGAGCATGCTAGCATAGCTGATGCAAAACGCAATTTTAACTAAACGTGATACCTTACAGAAATGAGAGTAGTAGTCTTGACAAAAGTGGTAGTGGGATTGGCAAATTGGAAGTAAAAGAGAAGCGTAGGCCATAAAATTGAGATCTAGATACAACTGGGAAGCATTGGGAAAAAGGGATTCTAGGAGTTTGAGCGGAGATGGAAGATGGAAGAATATGCTTTGGGAGAGTCAAAGTCAGGGAGAAAGAAGCCATCAGTCGAAAGATTTGATGCAAAACAATGTAATATATATTTTTTTATTTCATTTTATTTTTTTATAGGCAGTGTGCTTGTTTTTGTTTTGTTGGAGCAAATGAAGAGGTGCGGTGGCGGTGGCTGCAAATGAAGATTGACTTTTGTTTGTCGTGGACAATTTCTCACCGCAGTCTCTGACTCTCACCTCATATTAAATTTTTGATGTGTGCTTCTATTAGTTTATTTTCACATACTCTGAAAGTCATAATTGGTAGCAATAGCTAGGTATTAATCACGTCATTTTTAAATAATTATCATTAATTTAGTTTTAAAAAACATTAATTATAAAAAGAATCAATTAATTATTTAATAATTTAATTATTAACGCACTGTAAAAATATATAATAATTAAAATAATATATAATACGTATTATTTACTTACAAAAGAAATAATGATTTCATATAAGTATCTATTTGAATTTGTATGATTTATATTATGATTATTGTAAAAAAATAAATGATAAAAGTAATTTTCAAAGCATAATTTTAAAAAACAACTCTTTTCTTATTTCTCAAAGCATATGATTTTGCCAAAAGTAAAAAATTATTTTACTAAATCCTTAAAGATAAATTCTAACTTACCAAAATCTCTTTTACTGGACTAAACATTAATTTTAAAACTAACCAATAATAATAGTTCTTATTCTTAATGGGCTACTTCTTCTTTTGTCACTCAAGCCACTTTTTTGGAGTTTAAATCATGGTCGGGGGGTTCATGTAAATATCAATTGCATAATAAAACACATTAGTTAAGCCTAAGCCTGCTTGGTAGACCTTAGCCCAAAAGAAATTGGAAAATTAATTAAAATAGCTATTTTTACTAATTTATTTATTAAATTAATCACTTTCATAATTTATTAATAAAAAAATCAAAAAATATGTATTAGGACAAAAATACTCCCATAACCAAAAGCATAACTCAACTCTTCTTTCTCTCTCATTCATTTTCTTATTCTTTCTTTACTCTCCTATTCAAGAATTTTCCAATGACCAAGATGGAGGAAAATTATAAATTAGATATATATAACTTGATTAGTATTTTGGTGTATTGTTGCCAAAAAAAAAAAAAGTGTTCCTTGACTAGAAAATTTGAGTATTTGTTTAAAGAAATTATGACATTGATGTTAAAATACTATAAAATTATATCTTTATATTACTATTTATATTTTATTTAATTTTTTGTTTTTCTTAGTGTTTAGGGAGATTGTTGTTGGAATTTTTGCTGAAAGTAGTTGAAAGTGGCAAAAAAATTTAAAATTGGGGAGTTTTGGGAGAGAAAGTGACTGAAAATTGAGATCATTACTTTTGTCACCATTTGCAAAAACTGAAATCCCCACTTTTAGTTACCATTACAAAGTGAGATAATTATATTTAAATATTCTAATTTTATTATTTTTGTAAGTAAAGATATATGCTTGTTTCGTATTAAATTAACCCTTGATCTCTATTTAAATAATTGGATTGATATTTTATTTTTCAATTACATATTTAAAGGTTGAAATTTAATGTTG
The DNA here is from genome assembly GCA_032401905.1 of Swietenia macrophylla. Taxonomy (NCBI): domain Eukaryota; kingdom Viridiplantae; phylum Streptophyta; class Magnoliopsida; order Sapindales; family Meliaceae; genus Swietenia; species Swietenia macrophylla. Next base: position 3,932,554 of record CP135562.1, on the reverse strand, counting down.
AAAAATAATTTGATTATTTTAATAGAAAATAAGGTTTTTTAAGATAAATAAATAGAGTTTATTTTTATTTATAAAAGTATAAAATATAAAGGACCTAAAAGTTATATATAAATAGATAACGTAGACTGTGTTAATAGTTTTCTTGTTTATTCACACTCATTGGTTTTGGTTTGATTGAGTATCAATATGCAAAATATTGAACTATTATATAATTATTTGTTAATACAAAAATTTAGAACTCTGTTTGACATTTTAAATTTTAAATTTTTATCTCATTTTTGGTCATCACTTTCAGTCACTATTTTGTGACTAAAAGTATGATTAAAAAAATTTAAAATGACCCAAATTTAAAAATTTTGATGGACCCTCGTACTTTTTAATTGATAAATAATGATTAAATATTTTAAAATCATACAATTGGTCCCTAATCAAAGGTGTTAAAAACAAAATTGTTGTACCAACATGCAAAACTTTAACATAATATATTATTATCCATTAATTCTATAAGTATGAGGTTTATGTGAAAATTTTAAAAATTGAATTTAATTGGAATTTACTAATTATAGTGATCAAAAGTCACACTTCGGGTCACCCACTATGGTAACCAAAAGTGGAGAAAAGGGAAAATAAGTATAAGTTTATTTTTTAGGTATGAGATTATTTTTGTGCAATTTTATACTGTTTGACTTGTTTAACAAATGAATTATGAAGTTGGTTAGTTTAATAAAACAAAAAATAAAAATGATTGTTAAGAAAAATTTTGAAAAGATTTTTAGATAATTGGATTAGTGAAAGGAAAATAAGAAGTGCAATTTGTTAGTCAAAATAAATTTATTTCTTGTTATGTTAGTTTTTCACTTAAGAAAATCTTATTTCCTTAAATATGTCTATCATAAATCTTATTTGAACAAAATTCTTGAAATTTATCTAAAATAAAATTTCTAAGAATTAGAATTCTCAATGTTACAAAGAAAAAATGTATTTTTTGATTGAGGAGTATCAAAATTTGAATTTAGGTGAACTACGTACCTAAAACTTTTAAAAGAGAGTTTTTTTTATAATATATATAAAAGGATTAATCATTACCTTGATCAAACATCTATTCACAATCATTCACTCTTTAAGCATTTCATTCTCATAGTGTAATAAGGCTATTAAACATGCTTGTGGTTATTACTCTAAAAATTTTCCTAACTAAAACTATCCTTTTCCACTCAAAATACTTAGCTCCAAGTTGATGTTGAAAGAGTTAAACTAGAAAAAAAAATTGTTTGTTTTTTACATTCAGTCATAACCAACCCTTACACCATAATTCTAATCACATTGCCACTAGAAAATTCACTCTTAACTTGTTAGAACCTTAAGATTGCAAGTAGACTAGAGGATTTGTCTTGTATATGATATCGACTATTTACATCCAACTAGGTTAAACATTTAAAGTAGTCATTTGACCATTACCTTTCATTCTTTTGATTTGACCTATATGACATGCGATAGTAGTTTATGAACATAAATTATTCAAAATTCTAACATGTTTCTTAAGACTTAAAGACTTTTAATGAAGTATTGGACCTAATTCTCAATGTTAGAACCATGCAGAACATATTTACTAGTTTAAACATTTAGAGTACCCATAACAGATACAAGTAAAGGTGTCACATCAATCATTTAATCAAGTTAAGTAAAATCTATCATGTAGCTACTAAGTTTTTTTAGCATCAACAACAATGAATATAAATATATGAATAACTTTTATTTAATTTTATTAAAATTTTCTTTTATTAGCTATCACATAGAGATTATCTAATAATCTATCAATGAATGATATGTGAAATTATTGGCTCTCAAGAATTTTGTATTAAGATGTTATGAATAAAAGATCAAAATTATAAATACAAATTAAACATATCATTAATTATTTATCAATGAGTGATATGTGAAATTATTGGCTCGTAAGAATTTTATATTAAAATATTTTTTTGTATATTAAGAGGTTATGAATAAAAAATCAAAATTATAAATAAAAATTAAACATATCATTCATATTTATTAGATTTATTAAGATTATATATATATAAATTAGTTATATTTGAAACTTTAGTACTTTTGCCAAACTTTTGAAAACACAACAATTAAAGTAAATGTTGAAAATACACCTATGTTTAAACTTTAAAACACTTGAGGGGAGGCGAAAGGTGTTTTAAAGTCTAAACTTAGACGTATTTTTAATTGGTATCAAAATCTAATATCTATTATTGACCTTTAATTTCAGCCTAGATAGAGAATAAGTTTCAAGTTCTATTTGTTCCACCTTATTTTGATAGAATAATTATCCTTATTAGAAAGTTAAGATAAGAGCATTCCTTGAATCAGTTAATAAACAAGTTTAAATGTCTTGTGTGAAAGCTTGAAGCTTCCTTTCTTCCCATGGTCATAGTTGATGGTATAAGTAGTTTTAAAAAGTTTAATCAATAAACTAAAGATGAACTTTTTAAGTTAAACTGGAATAATAAGGTTATGAATGCTATTTTCATTATTGTTTTGCCTGAAGAATTCAAAAGAATATCCATGTATAAGTTGCAAAAAATGCTTGAAATATTCTTGAACTACCCATGAAGGAACTAAAGTTGTTAAAAACTCAAAACTTAAATTTTGACTTCTAGATATGAAAAAATTAAAATGAAAGATGATGAAACTTTCAATAAGTTCTATAGTAAATTGAACGATATTATGAACTCTAGTTTTAATTTAGGTGAGAGAACTCTTGAGATTCAAATTATTAGGAAAGTTTTCAGAAATCTATTTGAGAGATTTAGATCCAATGTCATTACTATACAATAAAGTAAAGACTTAAACTTAATTAAAATAAAAAAAAAATTGATAAGATCACTTCAGATATATGAGTTTAGCCTCTCTCTTTTTAAGAAATCTAAATCCTTGGCCTTTAAAACTAGCAAGTCAAAAATTGAGAAAAATTCAAATAATGAGTCAACTAATGATGAGGAGATGACCCCGTTTGTTAGAAAATTTGTAAAGTTCTTTTGTACTAAAACAAATTCAACTAGTAATAGTTAGAATTTACTTAAAAAAAAAAAGAACTGACTTAAAGGGCCTAAAAAGGAAAAGAAACCATCTTAATCTTTTCAATGTTATAAGTATAAAGGTTTTGAAAAATTTTACTTTAAATGAATCAAAAACTATTTTTATACCTTCAAATACTGTATGTTTAAAGCCTACACCTTCTAATGAGTCTCATTTTCTTAATCATGAGTCAAAAGAAAAAGATGTTATGAAAACTTCATCACGAGTTTATATAAATAAGTAAAATAGTAAGACTTATAAAGTTAAGACCTCCTTTAGGTTTGTGACTATATGCCATAAGTGTGAAAGTATGAATATATTAGACTAAACTATTTTGCATTTAGAAAGTCTAGAAGAATGTCTAAAAATTTAACTTTTAAAACCAATAAGAATGATCTTATCCAACAAGTAGTGGAATTGATGAATCAGACTAAAATAATTAATGAGAAACTTAAGTCATTAACTGATATTATCACCTCATAGTGTTAACCTCTTAGCATTAATAAGAGTAAGAGTTTTATTGTTCATGTTGCACTTAAGGTTAAAAATAACCTTATTTGATATTTGGATAATGGATGTTCTAAACACATGTGGTGATAGGGCTTTGTTTACCATATCAAAAGAATGCATTATAGGTATTGTAACATTTGGTAATGGAGGTTAAGTTCCAATTAGAGGCAGAAGCAGTGTAAAGATTAATGGTATAGTTGTTCTAGAGAATGTGCTATATGTTAAAAGTTTTAAGATAAATTTGTTAAGTATTAGCTAATTTTGTAATGCAAATTTAGAGGTTAAGTTTACTACAGATATGTATACTATTTATGACTCTAAGAGAGAATGGGTAGAAGAATGTTAGATAACTATTATGAAATTACTCCAAATACCACCCTTAGTTGTAATAGGTTAAAAGTTAATTTAACTAAACTTTGGCATAAGAGATTAGGTTATATTCACTTTAAAAATCTTTCTAGATTATCTAAAAAAATTTAGTAAAAGACCTACCTAACTTACCTAAACAAGAGATTTTTATGGTCTATGTCAAGTTGAAAAGTAAACTAGGACTAGTCATAAGAAAATACATGAAATTTTAACTAGTAAACTTCTACAGTTACTACATATAGACTTAATAGGACCTAATAGGGTTGAGAGTTTAAGTGGAAAGAAGTACATCATAGTTATTGTTAATGATTTTTTTATGTGTACATGGGTGAAATTTTTGAAAAAAAAGTTTGATACTTTTGAACAAACCAAAAATTTGTTCAATAAGTTTTAAAATGAGAAAGAGCGTAGAATAACTAAAATTAGGAGTAATTATGACAAAAAAATTTGATAATTCTAGCTTTCAGCAGTTTTGTAATGAAGGAGGTATTTCATATGAATTTTTTATACTTATAACTCCTTAATAAAATAGAATTATTGAGAAAAAAAAATAGAATCATTCAAAAAATTGTTAGACTCCCCAATAAAATAAAATTGTTGAGAGAAAAAAGAGAATCATTCAAGAAATTGTTAGAGCCATGCTTTATGGTAAGAGTTTAGTTGCTCAGTTTTTGAGAGAAGTTATTAACACTACGTACTGTATAATTAATAAGATATACTTTAGGCCTAAGACTGTGATGATTTGTAAAAATGTAGGAAACCTATTATTAAATATTTTAGAATAAAATGTTATATTTTGAAAGATATGGAGTTCCTAAAAAAGTTTAATAGTAAAAGTGATGAAAATTTTTTTCTAGGATACCTATTGAACAGTAAGGCATCTCGAGTCTACAACAATAGGATTATATATGTTATAGAGATTATTAATATGGTGATTAATGATAGCCCTAGCATATCAATGAGTTTAAATAAAATTGATATTAGGGATATAGTGTATGAAAAAAACTTATGAGAATCATGAGATATCTAAGTAAGTTGATAGATATGCCTCAAAAGAACTTTTATAAAAGTCAGATTAAATCATTCAAAAGAATAAATGATTGGTAACTTGAGTGAAGGGATTAGACTTTGTAATAAGGTGTAAAATAATTTGTCCTTAGCTTGTTATATATCTTAAATAGAACTTAAGAAAGTTGATAAGACTCTAAAAGATAAGTATTAGGTAGATATCATGCATGAAAAATTGAATCAATTTGTTAGGAATGATGTATGACATTTAGTGCCTAGGCTGTCCATGTTAATATCATAAGTACTAAATAAATTTTTAAAAATAAAACTGATGAAAATGGTATGATAGTGAGAAATAAGGTTAAACTAGTTACATTAAGAAAAGGTAGATTTTGATGAGACATTTGTGCTTGTTGCTAAACTTGAATTTATTAAAATCTTGTTAGCCATAGCATATAGCATAAGCATTAAATTATATCAAATAGAGGTCAAGAGTGCTTTTCTCAATGACATCCTTCAGGAAGAGGCTTGTATAGAATAACTTAAGGGATCCACAATACTCTTATTATGTTTATAGGCTTTAAAAGGTCTTGTATAGTCTAAAGCAAACACCAAAGGCATGGTATGAAAAACTAACCATGTATCTTGTGAATAATGGATTCACACATAGAAGAGTAGATCGAACCTTATTTATTAGGTGACTAAATAAAACACATAACCATAGTTCAACTTATGTTCAGTGTTTGGTTACCTGTTAAGTCCATGACCCTTGATTTTGTTAAAATAATAAAACTTGAATTTGAGATAAGATATTTATATCTCATTCTAAATATATTAAAGAGTTAGGAAAATATTTGGATTAGATAACAAAAAACACATGAAAACTCCTATGAGCACTAGCATGAAGATAAATAATGATCTCTCTGGTAATGAAATTGATCAAACAATTTTCACCCTTTGTCCTTCCCTAACAAAAAGAAGAGGAGTAGTTTTAAAAGTAAGGCTAGTATTTTGGCATATTTTATTGTTCATGTTGATGATATTGGCATTATTTGATAATATATATATATATATATATTCTTTTTATTATTACTTCTTTTGTTTTCCCATGCATTTTTCACTTAGTTTGAAAAGGCATTTCTTTTGTGTGTTTTAGGTTGGAAGAGTTATTTATCTTTTATTTTCATTCTCTAGAAAACTTTTGTCTAAGTGTTTAGAAATTATATCATAAACAAATTTTTATTTTTGGTGATTATTAAAATTTTGTATTTTTTTTAAAATTTAAGTTTTGTCATAGAATAACCGAAGAAAAAGTTTGTTAAAATCTTTAAATTAGCTCATTCGTGAACAAAATTTAGTATTTAAGTATTTTCTAGAGTTTATAAAGATAAATGTTTGATAGCATTTTAGAGAAGTCATTGGAAAAATTTTAGAGACCTAATACTTGACTAAAGTTTAATGAGTGCTCGAACAATCCTAAAGAATCAAAGTTAGAAAGTTGGCATTTGACCAACACTCAACTAGTGCTCAAGTAGTGATTGGCGCTTGATTAGCGTTTAACCTGCACTTGATTGATGCTCGAGTGGCCATCTCTTAGAGGCTTGGCACTTGACCTACATTTGATTGGTGCTTGAACGAACTCAGTGCTTTACCAATACGTGATTGGCACTCAAGCAATTACTGCACAAAGGTTTAGAGGTTAACCTCTTCTTGACATTTACTTAAGTAGTCAATTTACAAGGGTAAACTGTTTGACCTCTATTTAACTTTCTCTCGAGCAACCCTACAAAAAATATAAAATTCTAAATTATGAGCTTAAGATTTTTGATAAATAATCTTGTGCTTTCCTTTCTTCTTGAGAAAAGATCATTATTTAAGTATTTCTTAGCTTTCCTAACTAATTAGCTTCTTAAAATCATAAATCTTACCTTTATTATTGTGATTTGTGATTGTTTATTTCTATAAGCCATAATCAATAAAGTTTCTCTCACTAAAATTCTAACTGTAAATTTTCAAAGTTCTACAAGGTGTTAGTAGTTAAAATTTTGATTTTTGAATATATTATTCGTGGATTCATAGAAATAGAAAATAATCAGAATTCTGATTATTAAGATTATAAAAGTTTTTATGGATAAATCAATGGTTGTAAGTTTTATCTTTTTAATGAATAACTAAATGACTATTGGATGGTTTTTATTATATCAAAAGTTCTTCATAAAATTTTCATTTGTTAATAGATCCTTATATTCTATTTTTATTAATTGTTTTATTATTTATCTTGATTGAATATATTATTAAATTTGTTTATAGTAATATTAGGGTGTTAGTTTATATATTTATTTAAATTTGGTTCATTAAGGATATAGTAAATTTTAATATATTTAATTTTTTTAGTTTAAACATTTTATTTCTATGTCAAACACCTTTTATATTTCTCTCTCCTCCTTCCCCTCTTCTTCAGGTGTTTTAGGATTTAAATTTAGACATATTTTTATGTGTTAGTTATTAATTTTTAGAGAGATCACTTACTTCTATACTTGTTATTTAGAAATATATACTACAATAACTTTAATTAAAAATTCATAATACCTTAATTTAAAATATAAACATAGTTGTATGAAGAACAATAGTACAATAGAGTTGGATTATTATGAACAATGATAAGCTATCTTTTTAAATTCAATAGACCTTGTTTGACCTTAAGGTGCTTTGCCTTTTTGGTTAGGTGATAACTATTATGAAATAAAATTATTAATTATTGTACTTTTATAAGCACCATAATTCTGAACAAAACTTTATAAATTACATAAAAACTTAGATGTACAACTCAAAATTCTCTTAAAATTGAATGATCAATCAAATAAAATTATATTAAAGAAGAAACCAAACTTTGTTGCCCTAACTTCCTTCGGCTAGTGTTTTATAATGAAATTTTTGACTATAGACTCTTTCAAGTTTGGAATATAAATTTAAATTTTTAAAATTTAATTTAAATATCAATTTAATCTTCAAAATTTAAATGATTTAATTTAATTTGTAAAACTTTTTAATTTGAAAGACATGCATTTCTAAAAATCCAAACGGGTTAATTCAATGTTTAAAAAAAATTATAATTGTTTAGTTTGAAAATGTATGGCTGTAAGAATTCGTTAACCTTGAGAATCTGTTATTCGTATAGGAAAAATAATATTAAGAATAAAGGGGCGTCTGTATAATTTCAAAAACATTAGGGAAAAAGTATGCAAATAGCCTAAACTTTAATTCACGGCCTCAATCGCAAAAAATTAAGGGAAAGCCCAAAGCCCTAATTCTCAACAACGAAAGAAGCAAGCAGTTGAGCACAGCACACAAGTGTTCCGGGATTTTGTTGGAAGTTGATAGTTGGCTCGACTTCTAGTCCCTCCTTATCCTTCCTCGGTGCTGTGTTGTATTTTAAAAGCTTTGACTTAGAAATGGAAGGATTAAATAAGTTTCTCCGTTCAGTTTCCAAAGATTCTCCGTCAGGCTCTTCTTCGTTATCTCAGAGTCCGTACAATTTCAGTGGTGGCGGAGAAGGGGTAGGATTGTCGAAGGCTTTATTTTCTGATCAGTCTTCTGTTAGCATTTCCAGAGCCCCCAGGTATTCATTATTGTTGTCAATACTACTCTTTTTATCAAGTTGTCTGTTTGATGTGGTTTGCACTATTTGAATGATATCTTAGATGAGTTATTCGCACGCCAATGAAATGTTAGCTGTTGAATCATGGAAGAAGAGCCGCTGTGGAAAAATGATATTTTTCTGTTTACTAGTTTATATAGATTTTCGTTAGGAGTAAATTGCTGTTGTGTTCAGAAGATGACCTTAATTTATGTTCACAAATCCAAATTTTTTGCTGTAGCCTGACCTATGGCAAGCCTTATGTGGAGCTGAGTTTCTGTATATTGATATGCCAAGTTGGAGGTTTCTGAGATGCGTAGAAGTAAACTATTTCATGTTTTTGTGTAAAGATATCAATTTTTGTTTGGTTTGCTACCTTCTCTTAAAGGCCGGGGGACATTTTTTTGTGCCAAATTCTGATTCTAAACGTTAATCACCCCTTCAATGTATAAAAGGTGCTTCTGTGGAAAATGATAATTTTCTGATTACTAGATTAGTTGATATAGATCTACATTGTGTTCATTAGCTATTGCCTACCACATTTGATTCAACTTAGTTATTGTTGGAATGCTGGTAATTTTGGGGTAGAGGTATGTGAATGAAGTTTGTAGTGGTATTTTTTTTCTAACTTTCTTAATTTGCTGATTAAATATATTTTTTTAGTGTAATGGAGTGTTTTAGATATAATAATTCCATCAGGACTAGTTTATTGCTTTACAAGTGATGCCCTTCTGTCAACTCTGTCTCTAGACCTACCTCTACCATGTGCAGTAACATTCATATATAAAGACTCTGATATTCTGTCTCATTCAATATGTATATACGTTCAGTGATTGATATAATCTTGTTTTCTATCTTCATTTTGACTTGTTTTCTCTTTTATTTAAAAGTTTGTTGGGTTAATTTTGCCTTATTACTTTGGTTGATAATTATATTTTCTGTTGCTGAAAGTTTGATAATGTAGAACTCCTTATGGGGTTTTTATATGCAGTTCTATTCAGCTAATCATAGCTCACTCAATGCGAATTCATGTGCATTTTTATGTGGGACATAGGCCTTTGCTTTATTGGTTTACTATTTTACTAGACTTGAATGGTTAAGGGCATGTCTCGGAAAAAGGCTGAAAACAAATTGCATCAACTATTGAAAGTTAAAAAGGGAAATGATGAAGTCTAATTTGAATCTCCGGATGTTTTGGCTCATAATATGCTTTTCCATTTGATACTTATGATTGGAAAATAGCTTTTGCCGGAGGGTTGAAAATAAATACTGCCATTGATACTGTAAATGCCACTTTTGAAGTATTTTGGTTTCTAATTATGTATGGAAGTATTTATGGGTTATTGAATGTGATTAAGGTTCACTTTTCAGGTGGCACAGTAAGAAGTAAAGAACTCACATAAGCGTGGTTTTATTTTGCCTTTGTCATTTTAAATTTCCTCTGTGCTTTCATAATAGTGTATTCTAAATGTTTACAACCATCTTGAGGGTATTGGTTCATCTATTAGTAGGTTATAAGTTCCTTTATGGTGATTGGTTTAAAAGTGCCTGCTGGGATTAAATTTTAATTTGTTACACTTCTATTTCTTTGTAAGCATACTTGTTTATACAGAATTATGAATTCACCAACTAAGCTCCTCAGAGTAGTGTTATTTATAAATATTGGCAAAGATGGCTTTGATTGTTGCAATGAGAAGTCAAATTACTATTAATCACGTCTTCTTCTTTTTTCTCTTTGTTGACTCCTGTCTTTTTACTGGCAATTAATTTATGTCCTATTGCAGACAAGTGGTGTCACTGTGGACGTGCTCCAAGCTTTGCACATTTTTCTTCGTTGCTGGTGTTTTTGTTGGTTACACCCTGAAAAGACGTGTTCGACGGTGGGTTTCCAAACTTCTGAAGGGGTTAAAAGATGACTGATACCATTCAGTCATTTGTAAATTATTGCCAAATTTAACATTACTGTTCATGTAATGGGAGCATCTCTCATCAGTTTATTGACATATAAAGAACTTTACTCGTTGATTGCATTTTATAGCTGGTTTCAATTCAGATTCAAGTGGCATTGTAATGTTTGATGGTAACTGAACTATTGAGAACATTAAAATAAAAAAAGAAAATGTCGAAGTCTCTATAGATACTACTGGGTCATGAGAGTGATTTACTTTAAATTTAATTCTTGTGGGGTTGGGCAGCACAGTTGCTGTATCAATGGTATAAAATTTCGTATACACGTCACTGAACCTAGGCTACATTCAAGAATGTATACAAAGATACGCATGTGTATATATTTTTTTCATTTGATTAATTACAGAACTGGCAAAAATTGAAGCTCGACTTTAAATGATGGTTCTTGGCCTTTGTTTCAGAAATACTCTTTGTGGAACTCAAAGCGTGCGGATGTCTTGTGACTCAGCTCGTGTGATAGTTTCTTCAACTCTCTGGCCAAGACTGGCATCCCGCAGTAAAAAACACCTGCATTTTAACAATTCTTTTTCTGTTAAATTATTAATCATATTCAAGGAAACAACAACAACAATAATAATAACAACAGTAATGATAATTTGTCAATACAATCCAAAATTTAATATAGAATATGGAAGAAATTACTTTTTGCGCTCACATCTAAATTATGTCTCAGAATCCAATTGTTTGTATCATTATCATTGTTTCGGAAATTGTTTCAGGGTCGTTATGCAAACATTTTAGCATTATACGAGTGCCAGGTATATGTAGTTGAATGGGGTGGCCGCCAGTTATATCTTGTATCTTCAGTGGTTGAACTTATATATTCTAACAGATCCTGCCCTGGTATGGAAATTCAATTTCAACTTTCAAAAGCTTGCTCTTTGTTTTTTATTTTGTTTTCTCGAATATCTTTACCTATCGTGGTGTTGGGATGCTTTGTAGCTACTCTGTTGAAAACTTCTCTCCAGTTGGGCCTTGCAAAGTGTGTCCTTACCTGCAAGAGCAAGAGCGAAATTAGATTTAGTGTTGTAAGAATGGGGAGACCGTGACATAGAAAACATACACAAATAAATAAATAATCTTCGTAGTGAGATCGTACTCTGGTGCCAGATAAGATGTCAACGCCATGTTTGGCATGGTTGAGAGCTTGAACCATGGTGATCAATGTGGACCTTGCATCCCCTTCTTCATAAACGCTTGTAAGGTAGTTGTGCAGCTCAATCTGACCCTGTTTCGAGTTTAAAATAAATGTTACTTATAACATGACACCTCAATTACAAACGAAATCAGACACAATAACATATTTGAACATTAACTACGAAATTAATTAGATTTACTTTAAGATCCATTTCCGCTACTTGATTCATTACTCCTTTAAACCATTCGAACGATCCAGGCTCTCTGGTTACCCAGTAGAAATAAGCATTTCTACGCCTCTGTGACTTCTTTTTCCCTCCTGCCAAGCTTGAAGAACCTGGAGTCATATTTGAAGATGCATAGCTGTTCGAGCTTGCTGATCTACTTGTATCTGTGTTTGAGTCCTGCACCGTCATTTGTTAAAAACAATCAATGGAGTTGACTATGAACTTAAATTTGCTGAATATTCTTACTGATGAGTACTGTTTGCAGAAAAGAATACCATTTGTTCCTCTCTTGTATTTTTTAAAAGATCCCTAAGGATGCTTATAAAAGGGGTGGCTCCAATTCCTAGTCCCACCAGGAGCAGGACATCGTAATTGCTGTAGTCCTGCGCAGGAGCGCCATATGGGCCATCAACAAACAATTTTGGTTGGCTGCAACAATTGTATTTTGTTGTGTTAATATACTTTTCATTTTTCTTTATACCCCAATCTAAGTTGGATCAGTAACTACCGAAAACAAACAGATGTATACTTACTGTCTGTTACTAACATGTTCAACTTGATCAAATTTGGCTCGGCCAACAACACACGTTGAATTGTTGTTGTCCCCAGTGAAAACTCGCTTCAACTCTTGTGTCCAGTCTCCCACAATCCGGATGTGAACACTGAGGTAGTCATCTCCTGGTGCAGAGGTAATAGAAAAAGGGTGCCTGGAATCAACCGTTAAGAATAAGTCAATATGATACATCTGGTGATGTTCGCTTATTGTCACCATAGACAGACCAATGAGGATAAGCTAAATATCTACCAGAATTACTCTCACCATTCAAATGAGGAGATCAGTGGGCACTGTAGAAAAATGTACTGCCCGCTTTTGTACCTAAATCCATTTGGTTTGGACATGATTATACTGAACGCATTTCCGGGCAGAACTGAAACCTGCATGCCATAGACCAAGTAGCTCCTGTAAAACTATTCACAAATAGTAGCAATTTTCTGAACATCTTCGATTATATATGGTCTAGAATTGAAGTAGGTAGCGTAAATAAGTTGTCAAATATGAAAGAAAGGCATTATTCCGAAATCCCATTCTCTTCTAATAGTTGCCAGTAATGTATGAGCAGAAATTCGAAGTAAATCATCGAATTACCTTCAGAATTTTTGGAGAATAATATCCTGATCTTCGTGTTCGCAGATTTCGCTCTGCTAGATAGAGCAGCAAAGGAGCAGAGATGTACATCCAGGTCTGGAATATTTGACAAAAAAAGGCATTCAAAATATGTTGCTCGTTAGCACTTAAATATTTGATTCTTCTGTCTAAATCAAATCGTTAATTTTAGATCTCAAGGTACTCACTGTTTTTTTATACCATTTGTGGACCAAGTACAAGAAGCTTCCATGGACAAATAGCAAAATGTAGACCACACCGGTAAGGTGATGGGAGTACCAGAATGCATTAAAGCCTGTCAATCTGTTAAAAGGTGTAGGTAGCCTCAATCCATTTTTTCTGAATTTGTGTGTTGCTAGAGTGAATGCAATGGCCATTAAAACAACCATAAAAATCCCAGTTACACCTTCAACACCAGTCAAAAGGTCTTTGTACGTGGGCTTTTTGTTGTGGAAGTAATTTGATATGGAGGCAAATTCATCTGACGATGAGTTTACCAGACGAGGAAAATCACATGCCAGATGATTACCCGCATGAATGAGGACTCCAATTGCTATGGCACAAGCAATCGTCTGTGAATTTAATATACTAATTCAATGTCAGGTCTATGTAAAATGTGGTACAGGGATTGTTTCCTTAATTAATAATAGTAATAATAATAAAAAGACTGTTAAAGCTTTGTATCTAGAGAAATTTTTCATACCTTGTGAAAATTAATGTTGTCATCAAATGGAACAAATGACCTAGCTCTAGTAGAACGAAGCCAGGTGAGGGTATTTCGACAAACAGGGAACAGTATGAGAGCCATGTTGAGCTTGAGAGTCTCGGCGGCACCTTTGGCCGTGGGCAGGCAATACCCCATGACTTGAAATGCCGCCCTGTTTTTGTACTGTACGAACTTCCAAGCAAAGAGCCCGGCCATTGCCGTCAGCCATAGCAGCAAAATCCAACCTCTCTGCCAATTTTCTAGCATTAGACAACGTAACTTAAAGCTCAATCTGCTGAGCATGCATTTGCGTCCAAATGAGCTCAAGTTCTGACTCCAGTTAACGCTTGCTGCGCTGAGAGGCCTGCTGTAGTTCATGTAAGTATCTCTTTGTAGAAGTAACGTTTCCAGCTGCCATAACTGAAGGACAGACCAAAAAGAAACAATTACAACTCTTATTTTGCCATCCATGCTACACTGTCCTGGACTCAGCTGATGGAATTGGACTTTTATGTCATGCATGCGGGCTTCACCCGCATCACAATTCATTCCGAGCGGTGAAAATCCATCCTACGTATTATGTATTAGTAATATTACCCTCTTACTTAAACTAATTACAGTTTAGTTCTATTCTTAGTAAAATTTACCAAAAAAAAAAAAAAACAGAGTATTTAGAAAAACTATAAACAGAGAAGTTTTTTTTCTTTCCTTCTTTTACTAAGTTTTTTTTTTTTTGGTTAATTCTGTCTAGCACAATTGATGGCCTAATATTTCTCTCATTTTTCCAATTTTTCTTCTCACTTTCTCTTTTTCTTCTTTTCTCTGTTTTTCTATTTTCTTGTCACGTAAGGACTGGCAACTGACATCACAAAGCAAAAGCAATGGGTTGCAGCTTGCATGTGCACAACGGAAATTATAGTAAGCATAAATCTGGTATTACAGAATATTTATTCAAAAATAAGTAATATTATTTAAACCTAGGTTGCTTTTACACACTAAGTAGGGTGGAATTATACTCAATCTTCAACAGTGACAACTAACAAGTCTCATTTTTTATCAGATCTATCAACACTTAACACTTATCACATTACACTAAAATACTGTTGTATTAGATATCGTATACAAGTGAATAATATTGGTATTAAAAATAAACAAATTTTTAGTATTTCCATTGGCAAGGTACGCGTGGAAAACTTATTGCCTAATGATATGGATATGATCATGTGATCTACTAATATATCCTTTGCAATGACCACTTGAAAAGTAACTTAATATTATGTGATTTAGTGTAGTAAAAAACATGGTGCTGTTCTTGTGATTTTTTTTCCTTGTTTCTTTAAAAAATATCAAGAGCTTTGTCAAGCTTTAATTTGAGTGCAAATAAATGCATAGGAAAATTCATAGAAAATGAAAATGATGTTGAATTATTGTAGAAAAAAATCAATTGATATGATAAAAGTGGGATTTACCTCAATATATCCAAGATTTTCAGGATCTAATTCTTCCATTATCAATGAGGCGTATTCCTCGGCCTCTTCTTTTAACTTGGACAGCTTGTTGGCAGAAGCACTGAGCATAATGAGCTGTGATTAAAAAATAGGAAGATAACAAGGTTGAAATGAAAATGACTTTAGCGTATACCAATAAAACTTTTTATCAATTATTTAACGGGAAAAAAAAGATAATAGTAATAAGAAAAACCCTTGTAGTCAATGGCACTAACATCATGTGTCATGATTTGGCTCCCATATTGTATTTATTGTATACCGTTATCTATTATTTTCTTATTAATTCTCACGGAGATATATAAATATATTTGAATTGCTATTATACATCACAATTGAACCTCTTAATTTGTATTGTGTAAGCGAACAATTGTTAAAAAATAATAGTGAAGAAAAGTAAATTTGGTTAAGTCAAACCAAGACAACAATTACCTCCTGCACTTCTTCTCTTGTGATTCTTCCATCTTCATTGCTGTCGGCCCTGAAAAGGTAACAAATTTCATTTTCATTTTTTTTTTAAATTAGAAAACTAAAAAATTATTTGATTTCTTGGAACCAAAATCAATTTTGTCTTCTGTTCCCGCAGTAGAAGTACGCTAAAATTAGGTATTAACTGCACCACGAGAACAAATGATACTAGCCAATCACAGCCTTTAATCACATCCATGTTGGGGTTGACGGACGGAAAACACCTGTTCTGAAAACTACTAAACACCCCATCACCGTTGGTTCGTTCACCAGCGGTATCAGGAGGTCGCGAACTGAAGATAGAAGAAATTAAGAGAGTGATCGACCGTACATGTCAAAGAAAATTTGAAGACGCGCGTCAAAGCTTTGGTCCGAAATCTGCAACCAGAATTCACGAAGCTCTTCTTTCGTAATTTTCCCAATCTTTTGACCTTTCCGCCTCGCCAACGCATCAAATATCCCCACTGCAAACTCCATCGAATCCGCCATCCCTGTAAACGTAACAACAAAAGATACATAAATAAACAACAAAGCAAAACATAAAACACAAATAAATTTCAGTTTAACTCATCTCCATTGACTCTTGTGATGATGTCTCACCAATGCATTCACCGAAATCTTCCCTCCCAAGCAACCCGTCCTTAGCCAGCGTCCCGAACCTCGACTCAACTTTTCTCCACATCTCCTCTGTGTCAGACGCACTAGTCGTTTTGCTTATGAATCGCAGTCCTTTGAGCGCTCTCTGAGCCCCCGATCTCGTCCGTTCAAGTTTCGCTTTGTTTCTCCTTGCATCGCGCGCCGAAATTGTACGTTCCTCGATATCTGACGATGATGTTCTTGACGATCCTGATGGTAGCCAACTGAATTTACTTCGAATCCGTGACGTCGCCGAGAGGCTCCTGCCGAGAAGTGTCGAGGCCGCGTTCGCCTCACCGCTATGGTTCGATGCTCGTGCAGTTGGTGTCACACTGCATAAGACGACGGAGTCGTTTTCGAGCTCAAATGTGACCTCAACTAAATCATGCTGCTCTTGTTGGCTGTGTCTTGTCAAATCGTTCAGAAAAATCGGCAACATTGCTCCGCCGATGCCATAGTCGCTCGCCCGTCGTGACTGCGGATCTTCGCAATCATCTGCTAATTCAAACGTACGGCTGTAATTGGATCGCAAGCTGCTCTTCCCAGACGAAGATGGCATTTTTCAAGTAAGTTCTATGTGCTGTTCTCTCTTCCCTTCCCTTCCCTTCCGTCTCTCTAATGCGTAGACATGAAAATGGAGCCCTTTATATTGGCTTGACACGGTTTTCGGGCTCGGAATCAGTATTAAAACACAAGACAAACACCCCTCAACTGATCTCTATGCTATAAATTTCAACGCGTCGTGCTTGGAATATTTGATTATTTTTGTAATAAACAATATTTCAAAAAAAGCAAACAAATAATCTACTCATATTAAACGATTCGCCCTCGCACGTATTAAAATTTTCTTCCTTTTCGCTGAGCCAAAGAAATATCGACGTGAATACTACAAGCAAAGCGGGATACGTTTCATTGCCAGAGACTACAGCAGGAGTACTTTTTTTAAGATTTTGGGGAATATATTTTATTTTACAAGGAAGTGAATGAATCAACAAAACAAAACAAAACAGAACAAAACAGATTTAAGCAAGGAGCAGGTATTTATATATATATATATATATATGTTATATGTGGTCAAAAAGCTTAATGTGGATGATGCGACGGCTGGATTATCGGTTCCGTAATTAAAAAGGCCTAGCTCGGTGATTTATGAGATCAACAACAACTTACATTCCATGGAATGTAAATTTACTGCGAGGGTTAGAAATCAGAACATTAATGTCTCCTCCTTGGCTTAGATTCCAAAATATATGCTTTATGTAAATTTTGAACTTTAAATTTTTAAAGAATAGAAACTTGTCTGGTAGATAATTCACGTGAACTTTGTTGTTGCTTGCTTACAGAATGCGTTGAACATTTTCTCTGTGAATTAGACGAACGAATCGTATGTACATTATGTCTGGAGCCCTCTGACTATCGTTATTTTTCACACGTGGGAGCTCGTGAGCTCCAGGCTCCAAGCGTTCCTCGGAAAGCTGTGAAGTACTTAGCATATATCAACTTTAATCTATATACTTCTAAAATATGATATTCCTAAAATTCACCCACACACACACACACAACACATATATCCCCTTAATGTTAATATATTATTAAAAATTAAAAGAATATATATAAAATATATATGGAATAACATTATTTCACAACTTATAAAAATTTAATTAAAATAAAATATTGTTATTTTTATTCTAAAAAGTAACAAAACTAAATAAAATAAAATAATGGGATAACATTGTTTGTATTTTGTAACAATTAATTAAAAAAATATTTTTATTTTTAAAAATCGAAAGAATTTAGAGTTATGAAATAGGTTGTATCAGTTTAAGAATTTAATATGGAATTAAAATAAAACACTTTTTAAATTTTTTTTTTTACCTTTTTTTTAAAATAAAAGATAAATTTTACTCTGAATAATTGTTAAAATTTATTAAATTATTTGTTTTATTTCTCTATCTGAAAATTCTAGTTACAAAATATTGACTCTGAACTCAAATAACAGTATATTTTATGCTTAATTATGTTATTCACGTTTTATTGTTTCAAAAAACTGTGCACAGCTGTTCATACAAGAGAGGAAAGTACACCATTAGTTAGTTAATATGATATGATCTTTTATCTATTATTTTTATTCTTTGCAACAATAATGAACTGTGCAAGTGTTTGATAAATTATATCATTGAAAATGTTGCGAATTCTAGAGCAAAAAATATCTCTCTAAAAGATTTTTCTTATTAAACTATATCACCAAGAGTGCTGCAAATTTTAAATGAATAATGTTAAAAATTCTATATCTTATCTTACAAAATATGTTCAAAATGACATTCATTGGGTAGATAGTTGAGTCCATGCATAATAATTAATTTTATAAATTATAAAAATATTTTACTCAATAGTCTAAAGCCATTTCACTTACAAATTTTATGACAAACAACTAATTGCTCGTCTTACTATTTAATTGATGAAAGTTAAATCACTACTTCAATCAAAATTAGAATAACATTTGAGAAGAGTAATAGTACTCTTTAAAATAATTTTACTATAACGCATGTTAATTTTTACAAAATAAAACAAAAGTGGAGTAAAAATTATTCAATATGAAAAAAAATGTAAATTTTATTATAAATTAAAATAATTTAAAGATTGGTCGGAGTACATCTTTAATAAAATGTTAGCAATTTTTTTTTAAGAAAAAAAGTTATTCTTTTTATGTGCTAAGATTTTATTTAATATTAAAGTGCCAGTAGTATAAAATTGGTTACAGTTGTTTGTGGATAAAAATATTTGATGTGAAATATTAACAAAAAAGGCAAGTGATGTTAAAAATAAATATTACTAAAAGTTTATTATATCTTTTTATTCTAAAAATAGAAATTACACGAATAAAAATAAAGATTATCTTTCTTTATTTAATAAATTTTATTTATTTAAATTGATGCGGATAAATATATATTGAGGAGTGTGATTCTTGTTTTTACTTTTACATATTTGTAGGTAAACCATACATATATATATATATATATATATATGTAGATAGAGTGTCATGCATTTTTTAAAACAATGCCTGCCTCTTGTACATAGTTATAATCATAGTCATACTAATAAACAAATATTTTTAATTTAAAAACACGATTGATATTCAGGTAAACATCTCTGTCTATGTTTGGAGTAGTGACAACATGTAGCAGTTGAGTTTAGATGAGATGGAGGAGTATTCTGGATTAATTGGATAAATTTAGAGAGTCTCAGCTAGCTGCCTTCCATAAAAAAACACATTTAAAATGAGTTTTACTGACCTGCCCGGGATAACAACCCAAATCACGCACTGCCTGCAAAACATATGATACTTCAAGTGGATAAATTATAAGACAGGAAATTGCAATCGCTTTCCTTACGCCAACTAATTACTTGAATTTCAAGTGTATGATATCATCATAATTACAAGTGCAGGTTGTCTCAAAAGCCATGCTGTTATCTCTTAATTATTATTATCATTTTTTAAAATTTTGGATATTAGGTATTCAATTAATTAATTATTTGCAATAATTGTAGTTTATAATGACCACTTCCGTTTTCAAAAAACCGAGTATGAAAGCGATGGGCTTTCTCCAGAGGAAGTCTGGGTTATTGGTTAATGTTATCGAGTACGATGTTGAATGTTAATGTAAAGAAATAAAATATATATATATATATATATATTAACTAGCTGGGTGTTATGGGGTGTTTGCTTGGCTTGTTTAATTTGTAAATTGTAATTGCATTTACCAACTTCTCTCTAACTTTTCGTGCTATTTGACAGCCACGGCCGACGGATTCTTGTCGCATTATATTGGAAGAATGCATTGCGATTGAAAATAAATTTATATATTCGTCAAAGATTCATTCTTAATACATATATCAAATAAATGAATGCCACACATTTAAAGCATAAAAGAATTGCACCTAAAACAGATTTAATTAATTCAGACTGTGTTTGTACACTAATGGTATGAATGTTACTTATTGATTAACGAACATGCCATTGCCAATGGTACGAAATAAGCCTTCACTAAAGCTGCGAATGCGAGTCCAGTTTGTGTGGGGCATTTCCCTCAATCTGCCAAGATATGAATTCATCAAAAACGTATAGGCGTTCTAATTTGTACAATATTGTAATTTTAAGACTTACTTTGTGTTCCTGTGTAACCAAGGCAGGCATGCATGCATGCATGCTTTCTTAACCAGCAACCCAGTGAAAGTGATCTAGGTGCAACATACAAATCAACCAGAAAATCAAGAAAAAAGAATGATAGAAGTCTATCAACTTGTATTTAGATGGTGAAACTTGTCGAGCAATTAAACAAGGTCCAATAAACCTCTTTAAAGACAGCAACCTAAAATCGGTGCGAAAACATATCTGTTACGACAATTGTAACTCCAGACGACTATCCAGTAAATACTTGATAATGAAGTAAATGATATATGTGTGGTGTCTAGCCGCATGCAAGCCAATTTTACTTAATTCAAATCCAATTTTGTTGTTCCTATGTTTCAATCTCAACTTGCGAATTCATGACGCAATTGGAAATCGATCAAACTAATAAAATCCCTGAGCCACGGATCAAACCATACAAATTCCCTTCTAGCATCCGCTTGTAAAATTCATAAATCTTATCATTCAAAAATTATAATTTTTCACACATTATAATATTCATAAAAGTGATTTAAAGTATACACATTATGACATAACTTTTTCCTTTGAACTTAAATCTTTGCTTTTGATTATTTAGAATAATCAAATAAAATTTTCTTACTTAAACCTTTTTCTTAATACAATAACACTCAATCAAAGCTAATAAAAAAAATTATAATTACTTATTTTTCTTTTATAAACAGAGAGGACCGATTTTTATAAGCTGTGGACATACGTTCTATCAACAAAGAAACTGTTTAATTACTTTTCTAATTTTGATCGTTATAAATTTATCAAGTATAATTTATTTAGCTAAAACAATGTTAATATATAGTATTTTAATTAATTATAGCACTTGGATGAAATAATTATCTTAAACCGCAGTCTTAAATCCACCATAATACGAATAAAAGAGAGAAAGATAAAATACAGATTAGACACCAGCCACTACTTTAGTCAGTAGTAACTTTTCCTATCTAACGAGAGAAAGGTGAAATACAAAGCAAGAACCAAGGAGAGAAAGGTGAACCATTTAATACTTAATAGAAAAGCAATTACTTTGAGCTATCCGACAGAGGTGGGTGCATTTAGAAGTAGGATGAGCTGGCATGTATAGCTGGAGGATTTTTGTTATTTCAGATAGTTTATTTTACTGGTTATAGCTGGTTGTAATACGTAATCCTTGCTTAGTTATTTAAGAAATCCTTGAGTGCTGTTTTTCCGTAGATGGAGGATTTAAGCTTAATTGCATATATCTTGTTTCATGCTTTGATTTATTAATTCTTGATTGCATTATGTTTCTTTCTTGTTTTGATCTTGTTCAAGGATTGTTCTATGATGATTTTATATTAGCTTTAGGGTCTTAAACTGAACAAACTAGTATCAAAGCTAGGTTCCGTAGCTTCACTAAAACTCAATATTGAAAAGCTCATATCAAAAATGGATTTTAATTTATGGAGATTGAAGATGTGAGCTCTTTTGATTTATCAAGGTTTAAATGATGATTTGTAAAGAAAGGCCAAACTTCCTATAATAATTTATAAGAAAGCCAAAAAAGGATCTGGAGAAAGGCAAATACTGCTATTATGCCATGCTTGGGAGATGGAGTCTTGCGGGAAGTATCTAAACAACCCATGACAGCTGAGCTATGACTCAAGTTAGAAAGCTTATTTATGACAAAACCATTTGAAAATAGGTTTAAATAAAGAGAAGATTGTATAGTCCAAGATGCAATATGGACATCAATGCAAGAACACATTGATAACTACAACAAGGTCATCTCAAATCTTGAGAGCATAGGTTGTAAAGCGGAATATGAAGATTGAGCTTTGATATTGCTTCGATCACTGCTTGTCTCCTATGAACATTTTGTTGACATTCTGTTGTATGAGAGAGAGTTAGTGTCAATGAAAGATGTTAAAGTTGCCTCCAAATAATTATAGAAGATTAAAGGCAAAGATTCCAATGCAGTTGGTAATGTTTAACAACGAAAGGAATAACAAACAAGAAGAAAAAGAAGAAACCTAATCAAGGAATATCAAAATCAAAGAATAAAAAAAGAACATGTTTCCATTGTAAGAAAGATGAGCACTTCAGAAAGAACTACCCATGAGAAATAATAGCTCTAAGAAAGACAAAGAGAAGCTTGAAAATACTTTTATAGCATAGCTCACAAATGCTACTTCAAATTCTTTGAATACATCAAAAGTAATCTGCTTAAGTGCTGACTTTTTCATTGCTTTTAATAACAAAACAAAAGGTAAGTGGATACTTTGCTCAGGTTTATTCTTTTAATATATGTTCCAATAAGAACTTGTTTAATACCTATAAGGATTCTAATAAAGGAAAAGTCTTTATGGAAAATAATAACACATGAAATGCAGTTGGTATTTGGAGCTATTAGAATTAGAAAGTATGATGGCTTAATTAAAAGCTTAAAGAATGTTAAGAATCTTATTTCTCTTGGCATGTTAGATAATTCAGGGTTGAATTTCAGAGATGAGAATTGTATTTTGAATGTTCTTAAAGAGTCAATGGTTATTATAAAAGAGCAAAGTAACAATGGACTATAGGTACTTGCTGGTTCAAATTTAATTGCTAACTTAACCGAAGCAAAACTAGTTGACAAGAAATTATAACAACTGAGACTTGAACACTTGATCGAAACGGAGATTTGGAAATTAAAAAAATAAAAGTTACTTATGTTAGTATATGTCTTAAATTCAATAGTATTTTGAATATTCGGTATATTTGTATCATGACATTTTTATTTATATATATTATTTTAGTTATTTAATTATTACATATGTGTGCATTTAATAAATATAATTATACCCTTAGAATAACAAGTTCAATTAATTGGACACATTTTTAAATATTTCTAATAAAGTATTATTGTAAATAGAGTAATAACAATGCATTGAAACTAGTATGTATAATAATTGATAATAATATATGTATATTATGATATGAGATATCAAATCAACCCATAGTTACAAATTAGTAAACTAATATACTGGATTGGCTCGTCATAACAATACTAGATGGATCATTATATAAGTGTCATAAATAATTCTTACAATGATAATGGTATATGTGATCCTTCAATTTAAGGTTACTGTGGCTCTCAATATAGAGAATGATATATTTTGATATTTTTAAACGTTATCTATAATATGATAGATTATAAAGGAAATAATAAAATATTTCATAATTTATATAGAAGGATATACGTGATCAAGATAGAATTTTTCCCTCCTATATAATGAGAGTGATATTTTAAATCTTTTGATTTAGTAAGGCTTTGAAAAAATGTATAGTCATGTTCAAATAAGTTAATATGTGATATTGACTTTATTTGATAAAATAAATCTACTTAAGATATCAAAAAAATATAAAAATGACACATTCTATATCTCGTATTCAATTAAAATATTTAGGACAAAAGAATTGAATTATATAGTAACATTGGTCATGGATAAGGTAATGTTAAACCATTAACATACTCATCACTTATATAGTAATGATATGTTGCTGACATCACTCATTACTTGTAACACTAAAATTAGATTTTAGTATTCTACCAACGTAACAATAACCTATTAAATCAATCATTGATATTGGAAATAATATATATATATATATATATAAAATTTTAAACGAGTTTAAAAGTTGTTGAATTATTTGAGTATTAATTTTGATTAAACTCATTATGTAATGGTTAGACTAAATTTATTAGTGTCTATTTTACTAAACAAATTAGGTTTTATAATAAAGTCAAACTAAATAGTTCAAGTCAAAATTAAAGATATAAAATAGTACTATAAATATATGATATTTACATTTTTACCGATGTGCCTAAAGTTTGTTTTTGCGTGCTTACTCTTATAAAGAGAAGAACGCACAAAATATCACGCATTTAAATCATAGGAGTTTGCACTTCAATTAAATTCCAAATCATGTAGATACTATAGAGATGCAGAGGTATTTGATTTGTATTCATGGTTTGACAAAAATCGTTTAATTAGAGGTATATACGTATTTATAGTATTGAATTATATGCATATAATAATATTAAAATTTGTCATATAGATCTTAGAAAATAAACAATTTATTTTGTGTATTTCTGCTGCATGTATATACTAGTTTGCTTAAAACTTAAGGATGCGAAGATATAACCCCTAGAATTTTTAAAGCATTGAATTTTTGGTAAAGCATGTAGAGTTAAGTTTGCCAATCAATTTACAAAACAAAGAACACATTGGATTATTCATTCAAACAGTTAAGGTCCTGCACAAATTTCATCTTTAAGCAATGAGAGGTATTTTCTCTCAATAATTAATGATTTTTTAAGAAACATGTGGGTTTACATACTAAAATCAAAAGATCAAGCTTTTGAAAAATTCAATGAGTGAAAAACATTGGTTGAAATTCAAATCAAAAAGAAAGTTAAAAGGTTAAGAAAAAAGTAATGGAATTTAGTTTTGTAGCCAAACTTTTGAAGACTTTTACAAAGGAAAAGGCATAGTAACGCCTAAAACTATAGCAAACATTCTTTAGTAAAATTGCTTAGTTGAGAATAAATAGAACCATATTTAATAAAACTAGATGTATGCTTGTAAACTCAAAGTTAACAAAGACATTTTGGGTAAGAGTAGTGACAATAGCATTTTATCTAGTTGATAAGATTTCTTTATCATCTTGAAATTTAAAAAGCCTAAAGAAGATTTGGAGTGATAAAATAAGAAAGTTATAAAAACTTGAGGGTGTTTTGGTTCCCTACATATACTCATATTAAATAGGAAAAGCTTGAACCAAAAGCTATAATAGGTTTCTTCATACAATACCCATATGGTGTCAAATGTTATAGGATTTAGTACTCAAATAGAAGACTTTTAATATGCTAATTAGCAAAGATATAATGTTCAATGAAGCTACCCTCATTAAAAATTTTGAGCAAGCAAACCAAGAGTTATTTGGTGAGACAAGATCTAAAGAGTTAAATCCACATGAAATTGACCTTTCCCAAGCAAATCAACCTCAACAATTGACTAAATTACAAAATTGTAGATTAGTTAGGGATAAATAATGAGAATCACCAGACTATCCAATAGATATTCATATGCTGATTTGATTATACTTGGTCAAACATTTACTAAAAGGATGGTGGAAGATAAGCCCAAGTCATACTGAAAAGTAACAAAAAGTCATGGGAATCACTATGATTAAAGGTAACACAGGAGGAGATAAGATCATTTCTAAAGAAGCAAATATGGAATCTTATTTCAAGACCAAAAATAAGGAATTGGTTAGCTATAAGTGAATTTTTAAGAAAAAAGAAAGAAGAATAAATGATGATCCACCTATATACATAGTAAGGTTGATGGCTAGAGGATTCACATAAAGAGAAATGATGAATTAAAATGCTTATAGCATATATAAAATCAAAATAAATATTTATTAAAATATTTTTACAAACACATGGCGGGCCAAGTAATCATATATCATATATATGCAAAATTGGCATTTTTGAATAAGTCAAGATGGGGTGTGATAAAAATTTCTTTAATTGTGTAAAGAACTCGTAATTTGCACCACTAAAGGAGGAGAAGAAGACTTGGCTGATTGCAAGCTTGGGAGAAATAGGTTTGATGGGTTGCTTTGTTTTCTAAATTTAAAATCAATTTAATTGGTCAAACATCACACACACATATATATACTTAAATAATTATCCATGCATTTTCAATCTTACCCTTACTTTTTAATAAGGTGTAAAAGTGGCATGGATAAATGAGTAATCATTCAATTATTTTCATTTTCATACATTTAAGTATTTGAACTTAAATACAAATATTTGACTAATTTTTAACTAAAATGTAATTAAGTAAATATATATAGGCCAATGTGTAATTATTTCATAATTATACATTTTCACTTAGGTCCTTTAATAATTAATATTATCAATTTGACTATGTAATTTACTTTAAATTATATTTCTATGCAAATCCAAGAAAATTCTTTAAATACTTTAAAGAATTTATATTTATATATAACTATTATATATATTTATTTCAATCTAAATATTATTTCAAAGGTGCTAGCTTTTATTTTTAATAATATTATCACTCTTAAATACTTCTCTTTAATTTTGGTTATTGGTATGATTATGTGGGTTCATTGTATAATATCTGTGAACTTATTTCGAATTTCTCAGGTTTATCAAAATTTTTAATTGTTTAACGATTATAGTTAATATATAACAATGTACATAATCCTAATTTATAATGAAGTCAAATTTCATCAATTCCCATCTTAATTGCACATATCGTGTAGGTAAAGTTTTTCTTTTTGTTTAATCCCAATCAATTTAGGATTCATAGTACGTTAAAAACCTTTACTTATAAAATTACGAATCATTGATTTTTATGTGCTAAACTTGTCACCACAAAATCCTACGTATGACATTTGATCATTTTGACCAAAAATTTATTTTTTTCAGCCATTTATTGATGTTCGTATAGATACTGAAGTCATAATCGAGTCAGCGAAAACTCTGATCCTATACATATCAAATCAACAGATCCCGTTTTAACCATCACATATTTTCAAATGTAAATAATATGTGATCAAATCAACTTTATCATACAAGACATGATTAATCTCTACTTGTTTACCATATGAACTATATGCATCTACACCGAATTTGTAAGTAATATCTCAACCCAAAAGACAACATCGCACACTAGTACATTGTTGTATGATCATGTTCAAATAAATAGTTCTCCAACTATTTATTCTATACTAATATTCTTCTAATAACATGACCATCACGTTACCCGCACTAATATCATCTCATAATAGTTATTAGATCATTTAGTGCATCTACTATGTGATATTGTTGCCCAGTCAATATCACCTCTACAGGGAATGGTTTTAATAATATCTTTTAACTATTAAATGAATTATTTGGACAAACCATAAATATACTTTATTTGTATACATAGCTAAATAAAGAAAGCAACATATTTTTTTTTTAATAAAGAACTCATTATTTTATTAAATTTAATACATGTACAAGACAAAATGTATCCCTAATGCTGATAATACGAATGATTTTTAGAGTATGTCATACCTATCTTCTCAAGATGTAGGTTTAATTATTCTGTATTATCGCCTTAGTTAATGGGTTATCCATATTATACGCTAAAGATACTTTCTAAATTACAATTTCTACAGTTTTAATGAACTCTTTGAAAATGTGATATTTATGCTAAATATACTTAGATTTCTAGTGTGTTCTTAGTTCCTTTGCTTAAATAATAACTCAAGTGTTGTCATAGAACATGGTTATCAGATAACCCCTGTGAGAAACCACACCAAGTTCATAAATGAGCTTTTACATCTAAACAGTCTCTTTTAGTGCTTCTAAAGCAGTAATATACTTAACTTCTATTATGAAGTCTACTGTCGTAGTTTGTTTGAATATCTTCTAACTAACAGCTTTTCCATTATATGCAAAAATGAATGCTTTTGTATGTACGCTGAGATAGATTTTCTATCATTAATATCTAACTGAAAATCTGAATTTAAGTATCTCTGAATGCTCAACTCATAGCATTGATAAGTTAGAATCAAATCCTTAATTTTTCTCAAGTACTTAAAGGATAGATTTCACAGCTGACCAATGTTTCTTCCCTAAATTAGAATGGTATTTGCTTGCAACACTTGTTGCGTACATCAGATTATCTATTTCCAAAGTATAAGGTATGCTACACATCCGCTGTTGTTCCTCATTGATTTTTAGACCTATATCTTTAGAAAGATAAATAATGTAGATGAAATGCAAGAGTCTTCTATTGGAGTTTTCTTTGTTAAGTTTTTTTAATATTCTTTCTATGTACAAATTCTAAGATAATTTAATTATCCTTTTCATTTTATCTCTGAAGATGCAAACTTTAAGGACACATATCACTTCTCTTAAGTCTTTCATGGAGAAGTTTCTGGATAAATAGATTTTTACCTTAATTATCATACTAATATCATTGCCTATTAGCAAGATATTATCCACATACAATATGAAGAACATAATAATATGATCTAACCCATTTATAAACACAGGGTTCATATGGATTTCTCATAAACCTATACAATTTTATCATCATATTAAATCACATAATTCAGCTTTTGAAAGCTTGCTTCAATCGATAAATGGATTGATACAGCTTGTATACTTTATTACTATTTACTACGAATACAAAACCTATGGACTATTCCATATAAATATTTTTTTTTAAGATACCTATTGAGGAGAGTAGTTTTTACATCCATTTTCCAAATTTTATAGTTATGGTATGCAATAATGGCTAGTATAATTTGGATGGACTTATTCATAGCTGCTAGTGAAAAAGTCTCTTCATAATCTAACCTTTGTTTCTAAGTGTAACATTTCACCACCAATCTAATTTTACGAGCCTTTACTTGGCTATCTTTGCTAATTTTTTCTTGAAGATCTATTTGCAACCAATAAGAACTATTTCCTCTAATGGATTTGAAAATGTCTATACATAATTGGTATACATAGACTAAATTTTTAGACTCTATTACCTTTAGTCATTTCCTTAAATCTCTATCCAAAATAGTTTCTTTATAACTTTTAGAATCATCACTATGATTAGTTTCTCTTACTAAGTACAAGTCATACTCATACTGATGGAGAAACTCGTAAAATTCTGAAAGTTTTGATACTTTAGAAGATTTTCGAGCTAGAATTAGTATTGAAGCCTGCTAATTGGACGATCAAGTTATAGTAATGTTAGTATGAGCACTGAAGAATCTTCCTCAAGCTCAATATTTCTACCTATACCACTTTCCTCTAAAAACTCATTCTCTAAAAAGTGTGCATTCCTATTTACTGATATTTTTTGATCAAAAGATAAGTAGAAATAATATCCCAAATTATCTTTAATATATCCAAGAAATCGACCCTTCTTTAATTTATATTCCAATTTATCAGTGTTAACTAGCTTAACATAAACTGGACAATATCAAATTCTCATATAATTGAGTCTAGGTTTTTTACCACTCCATATCTTATATAGAGTCTTTTGGATTGATTTGAATGGGATTTTATTTAGGATATACATAGCGGTTTGTAGGGCATAACCTTACAAATACAACGGCAAATCCTTAAAGCTCATCGTTTATCGCACCATATCTAATTGGGTATAATTCTTCCTTTTCACTACATCATTAAATTGTTGAATATAGGGAGGAGTCAAGTAGGAAACTATTCCATTTTCTATCAAGAATTCTCAAAATTCAGTATTCAAGTATTCACTTTCATGATCAGATCACAGAAATTTAATACTTTTACTAGTTTATTTTTCTACCCTATTCTTGAATTCGTTAAACTTTTCAAAAGATTTAGATTTGTATTTCATCAAATACACATACTCATACCACAACATATCATCGATAAAGGGAATGAAGTAGTCAAACCCTCATCGGGCTTTTTTGTTAAATGATCCACACATATTTATATGTACAAGTTCTAACAATTCATTAGCTCTATCTTCTTTACTCTTAAAGGATGATTCAGTCATTTTATCTCGAAAGCATGATTCATAGATTGGATAGGGTTCCGAACCTAATAGGCCTAAAATCTCGCTTTTGCCAAACAAAATCATGTATTTTTCTCTAATATGACCTAATATGTGATACCACAGAACTTTAAAGTTTATATTATTTCGAGCTCTCTTCTTGACAACAAATTTAATGGAATCTGTGCTATATAGTTTAAGTACATACAAACTATTTGTCTTTACTACTCTACTAACTAATACATTTCTTAAATATATCATACATTTATTTCTATTAAATTGTACAATATAACTAGATTTATATAATACAAAAATAAAAATGATATATTTATTGGCTTTGGTAAAATAAAACACAGAGTTTAAACTCAAAGTGTGTTCGATCATCAATCTAAGAAAGCATGATCCCCTAGCCTTGGCAGCAATAATTATTTTATTAGCCATCCTCAATACTATCTTATTCTTACGCAATATAGAACTATTTTGTATTGCTTGTAAAGAGACACATACATAAGTAGTAATTGCTAAATTAATATCTAAGATTAAATATTTGAAATGATATTTATTTTATAATCAATCACATAACATCTATACATACCTGATTTGGTCTTCTTAAAACTTTCCAGATATTAAAGACAATTCCTCTTCCAGTGGCTAAGTTTCTCATAATGGAAATAATTTTTTTTTTGCCCTTGGCTTTCTCTGTTTTAAACTAAACTTTCTTAAAATTCTTCTTTACATCAACTTTTGGCCTCATTTTAGCTGACTTCTTTGACTTTTTACTAGTTCTACTAGTAAAAGTCATATAAACATCCTCATGTCCTTTCCCTCTGTTCATTTGCCTATAAAATTCTTAAAGTTCATTGAGTTACTTAGAAAGAGTATGCTCAATTTTGTTTAAATTATAATTAGCAATAAACAATTTATAACTAGAAAAGAGGGATTGAAAAATCAAATTTACCTTGATACGGTCAGGCATAATCACACCATATGCATTTAACTGACTCAATTGATTTATCATCTCCATGATATAATCATCTAGAGGTATTCCCTCCCTGAACCTTATACTAAAGAAGGAAGCATAAAGCACATATTTTTTCACTTGAATATTATCACCATAAAATTGATGTAAGGTGGTGAGAATATCATAGGCACAATAAAATCTGTCATGTCGGGTCTAAAGTTTTCTATTCATGGATGCTAACATATATCCCCGAACTATTCGGTTATCATTATGCCATCTTTCATATGCTTTAGTATTAGCTCGCGAAGCATCACTATCAATCTCAACTAGAGGAAAAGCTTCCAAAATATAGTCAAAACTTTTCAAAATCTATAACAATCATGAGATTTATGAGTCACTTTTTAAAATTCTACCTCGTCAGAGTATTATTGTCCAATATTCTCAAGAGTGTATTATTAGATATTTTGTGTGTATCATATCACAAGTGTGAGAAACTACAAGAAAAGAAAATATCAGTTAGTGTCTTGTACATATCCAAACAATTTAAGAATGATCATCTTTTTAAGGCTTAGAGTTGAAACTTCTTGTTAGTGTATGCCTTAGAAATAACTCTGTGTTGTTAGTTTTAGAGTGTTATACCTTATATTAGTATTTTTTAAATAACAAAAGAAAATTTCTTTAATTAATATGCATAAATTACTTCCTTTATTTTATTCTATATTTAAATGCAATATGTATATAAGCTGTCCAAATGATTCATTGAATAAGTAAATGAAGTTATCGAATTATTTCGTATAGAACCGATATTAATTGGGCAATAATATCACAAAGTAGTTATACTAAATGCTTCTAAAAAATATCAAGAGTTAATATGAATACAGATGACTATAATAGTTATGTCAATAAGGTATTACTATAGATTAATAACTAGTGAATTATTTTTTGAACAAGACCATATAATAACAAATCACGTGGTATTGCATATTATCAATAACTTATCATTTAGTTGTACTAGTATACAATGTAGTCCTTTGACCTGATATATAGCATTTAAATTTAATATAGATATGTATAATTTATATGATGTATAAGTATAAAATGTGTTTAGTCGTACATTATTCATGTGTTGAGAAAAATGATAGTCAAGATGAAATTAATTAACTTAAAGGTATTGAATTAAGAATACCTATTAACTCCATCCAAATTTGAATTCCAGACAAACGTCGATAAATTTTTAAAACATAAATAACTGGCCAGAGCATATTTTATATCATATGAAAGACAATTCATGTTGATAAAATCAAGACATATTAATCAAAGATTCAAAAATATATTGAGTTTAAGGTTTGGACATTTCATGAATCCATGCTCGATTAGATTGGACAACTTGAAAACTTAATCTACATAGTATGTATAACATAAAATAATCCGATGAAAATTTTTTTTTTATCTTGATTTAGAGATTATGACACATTGTTAGATATTTATCTTAACCTTTGGTCTTGCGAACAAGTTTTCGAAAGAATCCAAAATCGATTCATGACTAATCCACTGTGAACCACATGGTTATTATTGATATATGCCCTAAGAATTAATTGAATTTTTTTAGATATTTAACATATTTATTTTATGTGTCTCGATATTATTATATTTTATATTATTTTATTATTATATATGCGTGTATTCAATATTAAAATAGTAAGTTCAATTAATTGAATACTATTCTTAGATATTTTTAGTCAAGTATTATTGTAAAAAAAAGGCAATAATAATACATAAAAATTAATAGGTGTAATGAATAATGACAATAAGTTATGTGTTATGATATGGGATATAAAGTTAATAAGTACAAGTTAATAAATTAATATACAAACCAATTCGCTATAAGAATGCTACATAAATTAATATATGAGTGTCATAAATGATTCTCATGGTAATAATAGTCTATGAAATTTTTAGAATTGAGATTATCATGGTTTTCAATATTTAGAATGATATATTTTGATATTTTTAACTATCATTCATAATAAGGTAAACTATAAAAAAAAATAGTCGGATATATCATGACTCACGTAGAATGATGTGTATGATTAAAATAGGATTTGTTTCTCTTATATAGTAGAAGTGAGACTATAAAATGCATGGCCATATTCTAATGTGCCAATATGAAATATTGATCTTATTTTTTATTATGTCTACTTAGGCAATCAAGGAGATGTAAAGATTAAACTCTATCATGATGATATATTTTATATCTCGTGTTCAATTGAGATATTTAGTACAAATGGATCAAATTATATAATAATATTGGTCATAGATACGGTAATATTGAATCACTGATATTCTCGTCACTTAAATAGTCATGATGTGTTGTTAGACACTGCATATTATTTGTAATATTAAAATTAGACTTTAATATTACTGCTAGCATTATAATAACTTATTGGGTTGCACATTTAGATTAGAATAATAAGAGTTTAAATTTATGAGACAAATTTTAAAATAAATAGATAATTTTAGTTTTAATTAGAACTCTTTATGCTAGTTAGGCATAGAATTTGGCTAGAATAACTATATAAAGTTAAGCTAAGTTTATTATTACAAACTTTATTAATTACATTTGGCTTATAATGAAAAATTCAAACCTACTGGATTTGTTTTTTAAACTAAAAATTTAAAATAGTATTATAAATATATGATATTTTGGTGTTATACTTAGGATTTTTTTTTCACTTTAACATATCTTTCTTTTGAAAAAAGAAAAATACAGAGCACACACAAAAGACGTAGGAGTTAGCACTTTAGTTTCTATCTAGTCTTGCAAATACTATAGAACTATAGAATTTAATTTGTGTTCTTGACTTAACAAGTTTATCAATATATGTAGGAATATATTTCCATATCAAATTTATACATATATAATGTTAGAGTTTTATCACATGGATCCAAGAAAAGAAACAAAAATTCTTTTTCATATATGTATGTTCTAGTTTTCTTATAGTTGCGCTAATAACTTTATGTAGTTCAAGAAGTTAAAGGAGAGAAAAAATATTATTTGTAAAGAGCTAGTACCTTCAAGGATAATATAAGAGTATTCTATGTAAATTGTTATAGAGGTTTATTTATGACATTTTATTAAAGGTTAAAAATGTCAAAACAAAAATTAATAAGATTTAATTGTAGTACCTTAAAAAGGTTAAGATGTTAGCAATTAGGATAAAAATAATAACACTTTAGTAATTAGGATAAAAATAATAACACTTTAAATGTTAAATGTGTTAAAAAGTTTTTATATGTGACTTCAATAGAAATTGTTTAAAAAGAGCCTCTTTTTAATAGCTTGGTGAAACTTTACATTAAATTGTTTTAAAAAAGCATAGAATGAAATATGAGAATTGTTTTTTGCCTTAAGATTATATAAATCAAAATGAAAGAGAATTTAAATAAGCTTTTTAATTTTGGAAAGTGAAAAACTTTTCTCTCTCTTTCTTTATTTATCCTTCTTTCTTTCTTACGAAAGTAGTGTTAAAATGTAGAGATCTCGTACATTTAGGGTTGGCTTCATCAAAATTGAGTGCTTTTGAATGGTAAATTACTAAATCCAAACTTAAATAGTCATCTTAATGATTGTTATCTTTTATAACGATGCTTACATGTATGTGATACATGTTTAACCACCTTTTTCATCTATATTTAATTCAATCTAGTAACGTTATCAAAGCTTAAATGCACCTTGCATGTCATTTCTTGAGCAAAAATCATGTTTCTCATGATTATCATACATGACTAGATTTATATATTATTTTAGTTTAAAAATGAGATTTTCATCCCAAATACTTTCTTGCATGTCTCTACTGACACAAGGTTAGAGGTAAAAGTTTACTTTTCATATCATACTAAAAGGTGTAGATAATTATTGTATGACAATATGTATGTTTTTGCTTTTAAATGGTCATTTAATCAATGTTGGTACATGTGTATGTTTTGGCCATCAATAGTCTTTGTGAAAGGTTGTCTTTCATCTTGCTTTAATGTGATTATAAATCTATAGTTGATGGTTATTGCTTGAGATATGATGAAAACTATTAGAATATATTCTAGAAACTATTTGTGTTATCAATTTTAGGGATATTTTGTCTTGTATAATTATATATCAATAAAAAAAAAATTTATTCACAAATATCAGATATTTTCTTTATTTAATCATGTGTATAAATAAAAGATATTTGTGAGTTGCCATAATAATTTGTTAATTATTAAATTAAATTATTAAAGCCGTTCTCTATAAAGGTAATATTGAATGAGTAACAATATTGCATAATAGATATATTAAATAATTAATGATTTATTATATAATTATACTAGTGTGCAATATTATCTTTTAACTTAAGATACCATAATCGAATTTGGTGTATATATACGTAGTTTATATGGTGTATAAATATGAGACTAATCAAGTTTTGTATGATAAAGTTAGTTTGATTACATGTTGTTTATATTTAAAAACTAATGATAGTCAAGACGGGATCTATTGGCTCAATATATATAAGATTAGAGTGATTGTTGATTCGATCTAAATTCAAGTTTCTAAACGAACATCGATAAATAGTTAACTAGTAAATCTTTGTTTAGAGTGATTAAATGTCATACAAAGGAGTTCGCGGTGATGAGTTCAACACATATTGATCGATAATTTGTATTTATATCAATATAAAATTTTGACATACTATAAACCTTACTTGATTAAGATTGGACAATAGAAACATTTCACCCATATAGTATATACAATTAGGATGAGATTTGATAAAATACGACTTCATTATAGTTTGAACTATAGCGCATTGCTAGATATTAACCACAATCATTAAATTTTCAAACAATTTAAAACTCAAAAAGTTAGGAATAAGTTCATAGTTATTCTACAATGAACCTATATAGTTACACAATTGACCAAAAATAGTAAAAAAAATATTTGAGAGAAAAAATATATTTGTAGTAAGGCTAACACTTTTAAAATAATATTTAAACTTAAATAAATATATATAAATGTTATATATATTTATGAATTCTTTAAAGTGTTTAAGAATTTTTCTTAAGTTTACATTAAAATGTAATTTAATATAAATTACATGGTCAAAATAATAATATAAATTATCTAAGTGTAAGCAAACCAATACATATACGCAATGAAAAATACACAAAATAAACAGATTGCTTTCTAAAATTCGTGCGATAAATTCTAGTGTTATTATATGTATGCAATATGATATAGTAAATATATACATTCCTCTTGTTAGACACTTTTGTAAAATCACAAATACAAATTAATTATCTCAGTGTCTTTATGGTATCTATACAATCGAGAATCTAACTCAAAACGCTAGCTCCTATAATTTGAGCGTATAATGTCTTATATATTCTTCTTTTCTCAAAAGTAAGGACGCAAAAAAAAGTACTTTAGATACATATTTAAGATATAA
This sequence comes from Swietenia macrophylla, assembly GCA_032401905.1. Taxonomy (NCBI): domain Eukaryota; kingdom Viridiplantae; phylum Streptophyta; class Magnoliopsida; order Sapindales; family Meliaceae; genus Swietenia; species Swietenia macrophylla. The sequence goes on along the minus strand of CP135562.1, from coordinate 3,895,929 downwards.
AATATCACATATTTATATTACTATTTTTAGTTTTTAATTCAAACTTAACCTATTTGGTTAGATTTTCTTATAAAATCTAATTTATTTAGTAAAATAGGCACTAATAAAATTTAATCCAATTTTTATATAATTGGTTTAGTTAAACTTAATATGTACATAACTCAACAAATCCTAAACCTATTTAGGATTTTTTATATATATATATATATATATTATTTTAGATTTTAATGTGCGATCCACTAGATTCTCATAATATTAGTAATAATACTAAAATTTAATTTTAGTATTAAAAATAATAAGCGGTGTCTAACAACACATCATGAATATTCAAGTGATGAGCATATAAATGGTTGGACATGACCTTATATGTGATGAATGTTACTATTCAATTTAAATTTCTTTGTCCTAGATGTTTTAATTGAACACAAGACATATAATATGTCATCTTTATATAGTTTAATTTTATATTTTTTTGATACCCTAACTAGATTTATTCTATTAAATAAAGTCAATATCATATATTGACTTATTTGAGTATGATTATGTATTTTTCAAAATTTCATTCAATCAAAGAGTTCAAAATATCACTCCCATTATATAGGAGAGACAAATCATATTTTGATCACATACATCCCTCTACACAAGTTATGACATATTTAATTATTTTTTTATAATTTATCTTGTTATAGATGACATTTGAAAATATCAAAATATATCATTTTTTATAATAGTATTTATGGTAATTTCAAATCCAATGATCACATACACTATTGTCACTATGCGAATCACTTTGATATTTATATAATAATTCATATAGCATTTTCATAATGGGTTAGTTGGTACATTAGTTCACAAACTTATATCTATGTGTTGACTTGATATATTATATTATAATACACATATATTGTTATTAGTCACTACACATACTAATTTCTGTACATTACTGTTATCTATTTATAATAATACTTAACCAAAGACATTTAAAAATAGTGTGTAACTAACTGAATTTACTATTCTAAAAGTATTATTACATTTTTTAAATACACAGATATATAATAATGAAACAATTAAATGATATATATATAAATTAACAAATAACATAATACAAATATATCAATATTTAAAATACAAATGGATTTAAAATATATACTAACAATCTTCCATTTGCACTAAATCCAGTCTTCTATGTATCTAATACCTAATGATCTAGTGTGACAATGATGGCTCGGTTGTATTAATGGTTTTGTCAATAAATCAACAATATTAGTGTCTGTTGGTACTTTATATATCTTCACATCTCCTCTCTCAATAATTTCTCGAATGAGATGAAAGCATTAAAATATAAATTTGGATCACTGGTAAGATTTAGATTTTTTTTGCCACATTGTTATCACAATAGAGCTCTATTAGTTTAAAAATGCTCGAACAATCCCTAATTCAATAATGAATTTTTTGATCCAAATAGCCTTCTTAACTACATCGAAGGCAGTAATATACTCAACTTTTATCGTAAAATTAGCTACTGTCCCTTACTTTGAACTATTCTAACTTATAGCACCATTATTAAGATAAAACACAAAACCTAATTGCAATAAGGAGTCATCCTTATCAATTTAGAAATTAGCATCAATGTAATCCCTTACAATAAACTCTTCCTCACCCCCATATATCAAGAATGTATCTTTAGTTTTTTTCAAGTACTTAAGGATATTCTTGACGGCCATCTAATGTCACTCACCTAAAACTGCTTGATATCTACTTGTTATGCTTAAAACGTATAAGACATCAGAACAAGTACATAACATGGCGTACATGATAGATTTTATAATAGATGCATAAGAAATCTTATTTATCCGTTCTCTCTCTTCTTATGCTATAGAATACTAATTTTTAGAGAGATTTATTCCATGTGACATAAGTAAGAATTTTTTCTTAGATTCTTTCATGTTAAAGCTCTTTAATATTTTATCGATATAAATACTCTATAGGTTAAATAGTCTCCTTGATCTATCTCTATAGATCTTAATATCTAATATATAGGTAGCATCACATAAATTCTTTATTGAAAAGTATTTTTTCAACTATACTTTTACATATTATTATCACTCCTTTATTCTTGATATTATTATCACTCCTAAATACTTTCTTTTACTTTAATTTAGTAGTGTAATCATGTTAATTCATTCTGGAATAGTTACGAACTTATTCTGAACTTTTTGACTTTATCAAACTTTTCAATTATTCAACAACTATGGTCAACATATAACAATATGCTATAACCTTTAATCCATAATAAAATCATACTTCATCATTCTTCATCTCAATTACATATACTGTATGAGTAAAGTCTTTTCATTGTCTAATTCCAATCGATTTAAGGACTATGGTATTGCAAAATTTTTTACTGATAAAATTACAAATCATCAATCTATATGCACTAAACCCGTTATCATGAATTCTTTTGTGTGATATTTGATCACTTTAGCTAGAAATTGATCTTTTTAGCTATTTATTGATGTTCGTATGGGATCCCAAATCCATATCAAGTTAGTAAAAATTTTGATTTTATGCATATTGAGTCAACAAATCTCATCTTGACCATCACACATTTCTAAATTCAAATAATATGTGACTAAACCGACTTTATCACACAATATGTGACTAATTTTGTACTTATTCAACATATAAATCACTTGCATCTACAGTAGATTCATTAATGATGTCTCAAATTAAAGGACAACATCGCACACTAATAAATTACATGATAAATTATTGACTACATGCAATATCATATAATTTATCATTGTGTAGTCTTGTTAAAATAAATAGTTCTCTAACTATTTATTCTATACTAATGTTCTAATAACATGATTATCACATTACCTGTACTAATATTATCTTATGATATTCATCGGTGATATTTAATATGCCTATTATACGATATCATTGCTCAATCGATATCACTTCTGTAAGGAATGATTTTCATAATATCATTTCACTCTTAAATAAATTATCTTAATAATTCACAAATATACTTTATTTATATGCATGACTAAATAAATAAAACAACATATATTTATGAATAAAATACTCTTTTTTTCATTAATACATAATGTATATACAAGATAAATGTATTTCTGAATCTTTAAAGCTTATAGCTATCTGGCGACAATTGCAAAATAATATTAGTGACTAATTCTTAGCCTATCAAAAACCGAATCTTTCTAAGTTCTCGATATACCCAATTATCTTGAGTTTATGAGCACCAACTAGTATTTCTTCTGAAATTTGCATTGAAACAATATTTTAGATCATGCTTTTCTTGGCATGCTTAACCTTAATAAAGTTTCTTGAACTGCTCAGTCATATCAAACGTCTGTATTTACTCATGTTATTTTTAAAGATCTAGTATCATTATAGTTAATATGAGGCAACTGATGCTTAAGGCATTATCTTAATGCTTCTTATAAGCATCTTTTTCAGTCCGTAGGGCATCAGCAACATGTGGCTTATGTATGGGTTTGCTCTAAAACATAAAATTTTATTTCTTACTTAAGGATTATTCTCAAGTTCTTATACCAATCAAGAAAATTTATCCTAATCAACTTATCCTTCTTAAGGACTGATCACAATGATAATGGATTTATGTTATATGATGCCATAATAAGAATCTGCAACATAATATGTAAAAAAAGTATCATGCAATAATATATTTAATTAAATTTTAATTAAATAATACTTTCACTTTTTTCTTTCAAATTAATAACCCTCACTGTTAATTTAAAAAATTCTATACTAAAAATTTTTAATGGGTCAAGATCTATAATTCACCTTATTTTGAGCTAGTTTTGATTAATTACCTAAAATTTAGTTATTTAGGTAGGCAAAATTTGTTAATTACATCATATGCAATTCTTAAATATTGAGTTAATAAGACTTGTTTTAGTCCATCTAATAGTATATACCCAATTCATTACTAATAGGTTCTCAATCCTATTAAGATAACTTAGTTAAGTCTAACCCAATAACATTAATTTAGATATCACTATTATCCCATTGCGTTTCACTAAAATTGGTGTGGTACCTTACTTTGATAAGCATGCACATATCTAACTGTTGGATTGAAATACTCATAACATGTATAAAATCAAAATTTGAATTCATTCATGCATTTTCACAAACACATGGAATGCCACATGTATATATATCTCATATATGCATATTATGAAAATTTATGGATAAGTTTGCTTACTTGATAAGGAATGATAAAAAAACCTTCAATGTGTGAAGTCTTCACAATTTGTACCACCAAATAGACTTAGAAAAGATAGGTTTACTTAAAAGAATTCTAGGATTTATGGCAAAAATTCGTTTATCCATAATTAATAAAAGTAGCCATATATATACTTAAACATAACCATGATTTTTTAAATATGCCCTTATTTTTAGTTAAATGATGAATATATGCTATGGATATAATGGTCATGATTTCATAATTTTTATTTTATACATTTAAGTCCTTCGACTTAAATGCAAATACTTGCCAACTTTTAACCAAATTGTAATTAAATATATATATATGGGTCAATAAGTAATTATTTCATAATTACACATTTTTATTTAGGTTCTTAGATAATCAATTTTATTAATTTGACCATGTAATTTAAAATAAATTATATTTTAATTTAAACCCAAGAAAAAATCCTTTAGAATTTATAAATATATATAACAAATATATAAATTATTTTGACCTAAATATTATTTCAAAGGTACTAGCTTTTTTTTTTTTTTTGATAATATTAGTGATCTTAAATGTTTTTTTTTTTTGCTTTTAGTTATTGGTGTGACTATATGGATTTATTATGGAATAGTCGTAAATTTATTTCAAATATTTTGAATTTATCAAACTATTTAATTGTTTAACAACTATGGTTAATATCTAGTAATGTGCCATAGTCCCTAATCTATAATAAAGTCATACTTCATCAGTCCCCATCTCAATTGTATATACCATGTGAGTAAAGTTTTTCCGTTGTCTAATCCTAATTAATTTAGGATCTACGGTATGTTAAAATTCTTTACTGATAAAATTACGAAACATTAATTGATATGCGCTGAACTTGTCACCATGAACTCTTTCGTGTGACACTTGATCACTCTAACCAATGATTCACCTTTTCAATTATTTATCAATATTCATCCAGGAACTTGAATCTAGTTTAAGTCAATAGTAACTCTCATCCCATACATCGAGGCAACAGATTTCGTCTTAACCATTATGCATTTCTACATATAAACAACATGTAATCAAATTGATTTTATTATACAAGACGTCGCTAGTCTTGTCCTTATACACCATATGAATCACGTGTATTTACACCAAATTTGATTATAGTATTTTAGATCAAAAGACAATGTCATATATTAGTATAATTACACGATAAATCATTGACTGTATGTAATACTATGTGATTTATTATTGTGTAATTATATTCAAATAAATAGTTATTTAACTATTTAATTCATACTAATGTCTTAATAACGTAACCATTACATTATCCATACTAATATCATCTCATTTAGTATGCCTATTATACAATATCGTTACCTAATTGATGTCATTTTTGTTGGAAACAATTTTGATAGTATCATTTAACTATTAAATGAATTATCTGAATAATTTACAAATTTATTTTATTTATATACATAACTAAATAAAGGAAATAAACTACATACATTTATAAATAAAGAACTGTTTCTCTCATTAATATATAGTGCATGTATAAGATAAATATATCCTTGAAACCGATAACATAAATAATTTCTATGGCTTTTTTTAACACAATCGAGGCCTTAATGAGTGCTATTTATTAGAAAGTTTTACTTAATATTTTAATTATAAGGGATTTGATTTTAAAAACAATCTTATTATTTCATTATTTATCATGCATCTCATACATTTATTTAATTAATTCTTCTTATATCATGCATCTTAAACGTATATCAAATATATCTTCTTATATCATACATATTTTATATCTATTAAACAAGAAAATAAACGTGACATATTTGTAATTCATTGTGTATATTCCTAATTCAAGGGTAAATACAACTTCATTAAATATAATTGATTGCAGTTTTATCAATCCAATCACATTCGTCTTTTTAGGTCATAAATATGCACCATACTTAACAAAATATATATACACAAAATAGAATCATATTATATGAATCTTTTAACATATAAATAAAGATTCTAAATATAACATTATGCTAACGCATCAGTGGCCTTACTGGTCGGTCAATGTGCATCGATTTTATTAGATGGTCAATGAGCAGGTCAAGTAGTAGTGTCCTTGCTAAAGTTCTTATTCTAGACTTTCCAAAACAATGTGATCAGAACGTATATATTAAGATTAATAGTTTAATGATCCTTATTCATTTAATCATATTAAATCAACAACTTGAAACAAAACAAAATTATATTCATATACAAAGAAAAATGATTAGAATCAGAATCATATTCAGTCGCAATTATATGCTAAAATGCATTAATACAATTTATATACAAAGAAAAACAATCAAAATCATGTTAAGTCACAATCACATACCAAAATGCACTAAAATAGATTTATATACAAAGAAAAATGACTAGAATCATATTCAGTCATAATCACGTACAAAAACAAATCAATATGAATTAATATACAAAAAATGACTTAAATCATCTTCGGTCACAATCACATGACAAAACACATCAATATAGATTCATATACAAAAAGGAAAAAAAAATAACTAAGTTTGTTCCGCAAATTGGCTCTGATACTACTGTAAGTAAAATAGTACATATATCCATCAAAAAATACACAAAATAAATAGTTTGCTTTTCAATATCTATAGTATAAATCCTAGTGTTACCATATGTATATAATACAATGCAATAAATATACACATGTCTCTTGTTAAATGCGTTTGCTAAATCATAAATACAAATCAATTACCTCTACGTTTCTATGATATCTATACGATTAGTAATCTAATTTAGAGTACTAGCTCCTATAATTTGATAGTGTAATATTTCATGCGTTCTTTTTTTCCTAAAAATAAGGATCCAAAGGAAAAAAAACTCTAAACACATCTTTAAGATGCAAAATATCACATATTTATATAACTATTTTTTATTTTTAATTTATACTTAACTTCTTTTGTTAGACTTTTTTATAAAGCCTACTTTATTTGATAAAATAGATACTAATAAAATTTAGTCCAATGTTTATATAATGGGTTTATTCAAAATTAACATGCAAATAGTTTAACGAATTTTAAATCCATTTAAAATTCTTCGATCAACTTAAAAATTAGTTTTTTTTAAATGTCATGACAACATTTGTTAAGTTGAAGGGAGTTCAACAATATCAAGTAAGGGAATATTTGCAATGGGTGGAAAAAATTTTTTAAGGCAAAAAAGAATGAAACAAGCGACTAAATAGTTGCCTACCATTTCATTTAAGTTATCTGCCTTCACACACACACACACACACACATAGATGTGCATGAATGCATGCGTACATGTATGCGCGTGCACTTGTATGTCTATGTAAAACTGCTTTTGCTTAATTCAATTGAGCTCTACATTTTAAAATTGACTTAAGAAAAAAAAAAAGAAAAAAAATAGAAAGCCAAGAGAAACTGAAAGCAAACTAAAGTATTACATTGATTTAGAAATTGATTTTAGACTTAGGTACATGTTAATTGCTATAGCAATTTTAAATATAGAATTTAATTTAAGGATATCATTTTAGGGTATTGATTTATGATTAATAATTTAATCTTTATTAGTGTTTAAATTAGTATTTATACAATTGTTTTGCCATTAAAAAGTGATTCTTAAAATAACAAGTGAATTGGTAGAAGTTTAATTACGACATATTGTATACTAAGATAAGTATTCATACGCAATTGGGACTATTTAGTTTTAGAAAACTGAAAAGTGGTGTGTTTATTTTCTTTAAAATTTAAACACATGCATATAAATTTCATGAATGTATCTGTGTTAGATCTAATTAATTATTTATTGAACCAAATTTATATATGTTTTTCATGGGAATTTTATTTATATAAATTTAACAATAAAATTTTAATTGCATGTACCATGTTTTAACAAGAATTATTCAAAATATTTATTGAAATTAATGAGATTAATTCTCTGTAATTTTGTTGAAAAATTTCAACTATTATTATTTTCATTAATAGATAATTTATAAAATGTGGATTTAACATTGAAAGATTTGTTTTAGCAAGTATTACTAGATTTAGTTAATTTTAACCAATCAATTAAGACAAACAAATCACAACACAATAAAATAACATAAAAAATAAGCAATTTTAATATGGTTCAAATTTTTTAGTCTAACATCCATAAGGCCGACCTAAAGAAAAGTGATTTATTAACAAAATTAATGATTATAAATACTAATAGATTTTTACAAAATAAAGACTTTCTCTTATGTTTGTTGGTACAATCTTAAATTTTTGTAACTAGACTTATTTCATAACATCCTCTCACCTAAATGCATTGAAATCCTTTCAATTTTACTCATTAAGATCTCCCTACTAGCTGCTGTTGTACTCTCTTCAATAAGTACAAATTTTCTCCTAAAGAATAATATAAAAATGTATTGATAATATTTAAAAGAACATTCTCTAAGTTTATGAACTAGAAATTACAGATTTATAATTTCTATCAAATTATTTTCACTCTAAAGTACAAAGTAAAACATTAACTTGAAAATAAATTAGTAGAGGAGGAAATAAAACTCATGATGCATACTCTTTGTTTGGCATTCTTCAAGTTTGGTGCATAAAAAAATAATGCACAAATATATAACAAAAAGGAATATATCATCCTAAATAAAAAGAAATCTTTTCTAAAGAGAACATATTTTTTTGATAATTCTTCTTTCCTTTTATTCGCAAAATATATCTCAAAATAAGTTTCTTTGTTATGCATGAAGATCATGTTAGGATATGTCTTGTGTTATAGGCTTCAAGAATATATTTTATCTTGCATATGCATTATCTATTAATGAAAAAAATAGTTCTTTATTTACAAGTATAAGTTATTTTCTTTATTTAGTCATGCATATAAATAAAGCATATTTGTGAATTATCATGATAATTTATTTAATCGTTAAATGAAATTATTAAATTCATTTCCTATGGAGGTTATATCAAATGGTCAATGATATCGCATAATAAACATACTGAATATTTTTAATAAATATCATAAGATGATATTAGTTTGAATAACGTAGTAGTTACATTATTAAGACATTAGTATAGATTAAATAGTTAAAAAATTAATTTTTTTAAATATGATCACGTAATGATAAATTACGTAATATTACATCTAGTCAATAATTTATCATATAATTATACTAGTGTATAATGTTATCCTTAACTTAAGACTCATAATCAAATGTGCTGTAAATTTACGTGATTCACACAGTATATAAGTATAAGACTAATCATGTATGATAATTTTTTTCTGGTGTAATGCATAGTCTGGTTTGTATGCAGATATCTCCCTTCTGTTGTTCTCCCTGTCGGTTAAGCCATATCTAGGAACCTTTTAATTTAAAAAATTTGCAGTTTGGTGGAAGAATCATTTCTAGTAGGGGAATATTTAACCTCTTGTTATTTAAATGGGACTTAAATCCAGTGTTGGATTTCGTGAGAGGCACATTTACTGTTCCGGTAAAGCAATGTAAATCCATATTTGTTTCTTCCGCGTATATTCTGAGTTGGCTGAGGGTTTCTAAGGTGATGTTATTCGGATGCGATGCTGTTAAGCTTCAGCCTCCAATTGCGTGCTCCGGTATTCTCCAACTTGATTACTAAATTCAAAGATATCAAATCTGGTTTGGCAGGCTCTGAGAAATATATTAATCTCTCCTGATGAGCTGGTGTACTGTCTGCCCTCTTCTCCATTTCACATGAAAGATTATTAAAAAAAATTGTGTGCATTTCTCTCTCGTCAACATGATTCCAAGAATAATTTGTAAAATAAAACTCAATTGAAAAGAACATAAAAAAATAATGAAACCTGTTAAATTAAGTAGATGATGATGAAAAAAATTAACTTGTTCAATGGCTAGCATTGATTAAGAAAGTTAAAAGACGGAAATAGAAATTGAAAGAATAATAATGTTATAATTCTATAGTTCACTGGAGATCAATTTTTTTAAAAAAAATGACAATAACTAGAGTAATTATTAAAAAAAAAAGTGAAGAAGAAGAAGAGATAATTATTAACATAAGACTACGATTATAAAAGAATTTACCGTTGACAGAAATAAGATCGGAGTCGGTGGTGAATGTCATAGGGGTAAATATTTCGACTCTTAAATTTGGTAGACGGTTCAAGAGACTTAAGAGAGAGAGTTTAGACGTCAACATCATTGTTGCGCTTTCTCAATTCAAAGGTTTGGTTTGGTGTCCTTCAGATGAAAATCATAATATTTTAACTTGTTTTCCTTAGAAAACTATCATCCTTTAACTTGGGTTTGTAAGCATACATGTTCTTCTAAATGGCAACCAATATTTTCCCTGTCGTGGCATTCAAAGCATTGCAAATATGAGAGAAAGAACTGTATTTTCTCAGTCCTCAATTCTTGTCGGTAAAATTATTATTCTCGAGTTTCAGTATGATTAATTGGTTCTTTGTTTTTTTTTTCGTGCTTGCAAAATTATTAAGATCAAAGGGTATTAAAGTACCCGGCCAGAATCCTCTCATGATTAAGCCAGAATAGTATTTAAAATGAGAAAATAAGATAGACAAGAAGTATAGAATTGTCACTAATTTTTTTACCCCTTATTTTGGAATTAAATTTACCTTTTATAGACTTTATTAAATAGTTATCTCAGTAATCAGTTATCTTAATTAACTAATGAGTAATTTATTAATTGTGTACATGACATTCATAACTTATTTGTATTCATTTTTGGTATTACTCATAAAATAAAGAAGTTGCACAATATCATTATCGGATTATATGCTTAGTATATAGATGAAGTTGAAATGTTCATAACGTTAACATAGCAAGAAACCGAGGATGATTCCCATTTTAGTGCTTTGGCTCTCCGGAATATTTTCAATAGCAAGCAATGATTTTCATGCGCGTAAAATTTGACTTGATAACCAAGGCTAGAAGAATCTAAACCTCAAATATAGAAAAAAAAAATCAAAAGTAATTTAATAATTAGGTCCACGTTGCTCCATAATTGACGATGGAGAGTTGGATACGTGATGCGAACACGAGACAGAAAAAAAAAAAAGAGAATTTGTTGGTTTAATTTAAAAAGGGCATAAACAAGCAAATTGACTCTGTGAAATTGGGCATATTCGTAAAACAAATCTAAAACAAAAAGCAAAGGGGGCCAGTCCAAATTGGGCAGATTCATTGCAGATTTGGGCCCAAATCGTAGAAAAAATAATAATAATATTATGAATGAGGGAGAACGATTAATTGATTTTGTTATCTTAATAATTTAACTATATGTGTACATAAATTAAACTTGGTTTGAGATTGTTCAACTTTAACAATTGCACATTACTTTTTTGAGTTGCAAAATGAACACATTTATTTAATTTAATTATTATTATAATTGTTATTAATTTAATTATTACTAAAAATTAATCAGTTTATTTTTCTTCAACAATTAATATTCCATGTAATATTTTTTAGACATGGAAAGAAGAAGAAAGATTATCTTATATATGTTTCTGACCTTCTCGCAAGTAATTGATGTGGTTATCAATGATAATATTTTTGTGCTTATTGTGAAGCTTATTCCAAAGCAAAAAGTAAAATGTTTGTGCTCTAACGTTTGTTAACCATGAAACTCGTTGACATTACTTTAGATAGCATAAGAGACAATAGTGACACACAATGCAACAATCAATTGAGAATGAATAAACGAACATTTTGTTCATTATGTGGGTTACTGCAATTAAATGGGAGGGTCAAAGTAGATGATTTGGTTGCAGATGAAGAACAAATTTGTACGTTTTTACACATTCTCATCCATCATGTCAAGAATCACACTATTGGCAATAGATTTAGTTGATCAAGAGAAACTATTAGTAGATATTTCAACTTAGCGTTATATGGAGCGTTACAGTTGCGGAATTACTTTCTAAAGGTGCCAGAACCATAATAGAAAATTGTGCTTATGGGAAATGGAAGTGTTTCAAGGTATATTTACTTCATTTTTTATTTCAAAATAATTTTGATACCCTTAGAATTGATCAGGAATTTTCTTTCTTTTGTTTTTTTGATTGCACAAATTTGTTTGAGGGTATTAGATGGAACTTATTTAAAAGAGAGAAGCCACGGATTAAACAAGAAAAAGCGAGGTTGCTAAAAATATGCTTGGATGGGAAGGCTTTGCTTTTGACACTAGAATACTTCGTGATGTATTAAGTAACTCAACTAGATTAAGCGTTTTCGCAGGTAAAATACATATCTCAACTAATTTTTAAATAAAATTATTGCCTCAAAATTAGATATTTTAAAATTATTAGTTAGGCTGCTACTAGATATACAAATTGTGAGAGATTCCTGACACCTCTAAGGGAAATAAGATACTGTTTATGAGAATTAATAGTTAAAAATGAACCAAAAAATAAAGAAAATTTTTTTAATATGAAACAATTGTCTCTAAAAAATTTTTATTGAGTAATTTTACTTAAAATATAATAGACTATACTAAAACGAACATAAAAATAGAGAAGAGTTCTTTAATACAAGATAATGGTCTGCAAAAAATTTTTATTGGACAATTTTACTCAAAATGCAATGGCCTATACTCTTAACTTTGTTTATCCAATCAAAATCCAAAGTCGCATTATTACTGCATGTTATTTATTACAGAATCTTATAAAGAGAGAAATATTAGTTGACCCATTAGAGAATGAATTAATAGAGGAGCCTAGTAATGAGGTGTAGCAGACAATGATAACATAAATATCATTAAATCTTTGTATTAATTAAGACAATAGAGAAATGATCTTGGCACCAAAATGTATAACAGAAATGTGCATAATAACGAGTTTACAATTTAAGAGTTACTGTATGAACTTTGACTTTGTTATTATAATTTGATTGCATTTTTTGTATTTGTTTTAGTACTATGGAAATTAATTAATTGATTTAAATTATTGAATATACAATTTATTATAAGAATTTTGAATTGCTTGTGACTTGTTATATTATTTTAGTAAATAGCTTTTTTTTGCGTTTGTTTTCTAGTTTTTAACTTTAATTAACTAAATTTGCTTTTCATGGATGGACAATGGAGGGTCAAGCCAGGTCACTCCAACTGACAGGACAAAATGAAGTAGGTGAATAGATCATATTGCATAAGATAAGTTGTAGAGATGGTCGTGCTGACAATGGTACCTTCGAATCAGGCATACTTTCGCAAATTGAAAAGGCGTTGACCGACATGTTAGCCGAATTATAGTTTAACGGCTTTTCAACAGCCTGACTCCAAAATGAGAAAATGAAAGAAACAATCGGGGTGATATTGATATGTTGAATGTTAATTGGTTTTGGACCGAATGATGTGAAGAAATGCGTGGAGATTGACAGTAATAAAGTATTACTGATTATACATAGAGATTAGGGTTTATGAATTTTTTTAGTAATAAATGTCAATGAATATAATTTAACTAGTTAATCAAATGCCTTAACTTATTGATATATTGTAGTCTCCCAAGAATACACAAAATTAAAGAAATAATCTATGCTTACTTTATTACAAGATATTTGTTATTTTATTTAACAAAAAAAATTGTGCAACTAGAAAGGAGACAAAAATTTCAACTGATATAATTAACAAACTCAATCAAAAAGGAATTAATTTTGATAATGATATTGAATATAGTGATATTTGTTCGTCAATGTCAATTATTTAATTTTTAAGTTTTTAATATACTATTAATCTGTTTTAAATATATCGTGTAAAAAGATACTAAAATTATGAAATAATATAAGTGTAAATATAGAAAATGTTGCTAAAGTGTTTAAACAAGCATAAGATCAAACAGTGAAAAGTATGAATATGATAGCTAAATGCATGTTGGATGATAAATAAGATAAAAGTGATATTGCTAATGAACTTGCAATTTTGGTACTAATGTAGATGATGAACTTGAGACCCTAACTCTTACGTTACAAAAAGTCCTAAAATATTTCAACATTCAAGTCACTACTGGGTGAATTGACATACCTAAATTTTGTTATTTTATCCTGACAATATAAAAATATATATTTTATAATTTTTTACGAACTTATTTGATAATACGTATTAAATTGTATTATTCTAAAAAGTATTAAAGTGAAGTGTATTATAATAAATTAAATAAATATATGTATTATATTTGATGCAATAACCTATTAAATTGTATTAAAATTTAAAATTTTAAAATTAAATTAATTATTATTGAATAATAAATTGAGAAATATAATATAATTTTTATAGATTAAATAAATATGTATTTTATGAATAAAAATATTTAAGTAATCAAATGAACAGTGCATAGTATATAATATTATAATAAGGTAGTGTATTAAATTTTACATTTTATTATACTTATTATATTATTTTATTAATTATATTATTTATTGGATTATTAAAATATATATATATATTTCTAGCCAATGTGAAACGCGGCCAGAGTAATAATAACAGATGATGCTTTTAAATAATAGAACATAATAAATCAATAAATCTTTACATTACTTACTTATTTAAATAAATAAACATTAATTAACATTAAAAAAATATTATACAATTGACACAATTTGGCTAGGGGTAAAGTGATAACCCAAAAGGGGTAGCAGGTTAAAATTGTGTGGGTAAAACTGGATACATTCAAAATTTTTAAAGTTCAGTACCGGTTGAAATGGCATAGTGATTTTATCAGTGCTGACCCGCGTTCCAAGCACGCCACATGGAAAAGTTTTCTTACGAGTTAAGAATTTGTTTAATTTATTATAAATAAAATGCTTAATTATTATAATAAATAAACTTTAACTATTATTTATAAACAAAAATACTTAATAAATAACAATTTACAAAAGAAATGTTTTATAAATACTAAAACATATTTTAATAAAAAATTAATTATATTTAATCTAAATTTACGATATAATTTTTATAAATTAATCCTCGATAAATTAATAAAATCTATTATATAATCATTGTTTAGAATTTCACTTGAGCCTAACATACTAAATCAATACTTTTAATAAATTAATAAGGTAATATTTTATTATAAATTACTAATTTATTAAAATTACAAATATAATAGACATATTTTATTAAAATAAGACTATTATTGCTTATTTTTCTTCAAATCTAAATTTAATTAGATGATATCTCTAATTTTTTAGAAATTTATTGCTACAATATTTTTGGAGTGCATGTGAGATTCTCTTTATAATACTCTCTCGTTATGCTTTAGGCATCTCATATGTTATGATTAATTTTTGAACACCTTTTTTATACGAGAAGTCATTATAAATGTTTAAAGAATTTACAACATGAAATAAAAAAAAACTTTGCATTTATTTATTAAAAGATTATTTTTAATCTAATGTGTTAATCGCATTTAATTAAACCAATGCAATTACAATGACTATTATTTAATTAAGTAGATAAGTGCAATAAATTTATTTATTTATTCTAATTTAATGTATATTTATTAAATTAATTCATATTTAATTAATTAAATAAATGTTCATTATAATGTAAATAAAATTTATAAATTAATAAATTATTAATTAATACCTCATTTAATTAATAAAATTTATATGATCTCAACGCTATTAATTTATAGAGGTTATATTATAATTTTTTTATTTTATTGATTAAATAGTTGACAATATTAACTTATTTGCAATCATTTATGTGTTAGACATTTATTGACAAAATTATTTTAAATAAATAAGAAATTATATGAGAACAAATAACTTCTCTATGTCGTCCTTTCTGAAAGGAAAAGGGGCGTTTCAGGTTTCTCATCCAACCAGAGGAGCCATCTTGGTCACCAATCCATCCCCTTCTGCTGTAATAGAAATTAAATAAATAATAGATACTGTCTAGGTTTATCAAAGGCACAAATTTATAATAAACTTTTAGAAATTTTTTTTTTAATTTGAGAGGAAAAGTCCCTGGTATCCATCTTGGTTGCAGACTACTATTTCTGAAATTATTTCAGTGTTTCGGTGATTT
The DNA here is from genome assembly GCA_032401905.1 of Swietenia macrophylla. NCBI lineage: Eukaryota > Viridiplantae > Streptophyta > Magnoliopsida > Sapindales > Meliaceae > Swietenia > Swietenia macrophylla. Next base: position 3,879,627 of record CP135562.1, on the reverse strand, counting down.
ACTTCTTACCCTTAAATAATTTGTTTTAATACTCAAGAATTTAAAGATCTCCGAATAGTCTTATAGTTGTCATATTCAGATATCATCAGCAATAATGTCCTGTTGATCTTCTTGAGGTGCTAATTGTTTTCCATTGTTAGAAGCGCGGCAATGACGTCCGTGGAAACCCCTATACTCGAATGCGAGTCGAAAAGCCTACCCCTATAAGGGATCCTAGGAAATCCCCATATTCATCATAATAATTAAATTGATAATTTTTAGCATATTTGTTATGCGTTTTTTAACTTCTCACGTGGTCGTTCTAATAAAAAAAAAAACAAAAATATGAATTCTCATTAATTAGAAAGTGATTGCTACCTGCAATCTCATCGAAAGCATTTTACAAAGCCATGGATTTGGGATTTGTATAACAACAACAGCTGAAACTACGTAAATGAATAACATAGCATCAAGCACAACAGAGATTTGCCAGACTCTGCATTGTGCAGTCTCACAGCTTGGGTGGAGGAAGAAGCCACTTGTTTCCATGGAGATAGGTCATGCTTAAAAAGGGTTTAGCTTCTTCATCCGAGAGTAACTTCGCATATTTGACTCGGCCAGATGAGCTAGCCCCCGGTCCCATGCATTTGTACTCTCCGTAATACACAGTCCTACAAAATTATAACATACGCAATAAAAGCAATGCACTTGCTAGTTACTAAGATTAACATGAACATGATATGAATGCTTGTGTGTGTGTGTGTGTGTACGCATATATACTTGTGACTGTGAGGATGTTTGCCGGTGGACCATCCTGCACGGTTGATTAGAGTGCCCATGTATGTGTAAGCAAACACCACTCTAGGTCTCTCCTTCCACGCGCGCCCAAGATATGTGTCGCCGCTGCCCGTTATGTTACAGTGGACGAAGGTGAATCCACTGTCGTCGCTTACATTTTCTCTTGCGTGTGCTGTGATCACTCCCATACCTTTCGCTACTGAAATTATTGTGGTGCTCTGCATGCATCAACATTACAATTACTGATTACTCATTTATAATGAATGACTGACCATTCATACATTGCTGGATGGCCCTAGTTAGTATATTATCAAAACCCTTATTAGATAACAAATATATATTAAGAAATAGTGCTGTGGGAGTACCAAGTAGAGAGATTTTCCATTTCCAAAAATAAAATCAACAGTGCCTTGAATGTAACAGTCCTTAAAGAAATGTCTGCCCCTGTCATCACACAAGGTGTCTTGATAACCTATGAACTTGCAATTGTGGAATGCTGCTTTATCACCCGATATTCTCATGGCTACTGCCTGTGCACCCACTCGCTTGCCATCTGGCATTGGAGCCGAATTCTAAACACGAAAAGAATGATAGCTATTATTAGCTCAAATCACAAATGCCATGCTTGCATACTCTTTTTTGTCACGTGCTCTTCGTTAGCTCTAATTATTACATCTTAAAGCAGCTAATAATATACTATGAATTTTATACCAAACATAGGAGCTCCACGGTTATAACACAGGTGTAATACGGAAGGAAAATGAGTTTTAATTAATGAGCCTTCCTTCTCCTTTCATTGATTAATGAATTTATATTTGGATTTGAGCTTTTACTTTAGAGTAGTTAATATTTATTTCAAAATGCAAACATCTTAATTCGTGTTTTACTCCAGAATCTGTCGGTTGTTCTCAAAATGTTTTTTTTTTTTTTTTTTCCCCGAATCTCCAAGTCGACACCATTATAATCTTGGCCGACCATGTATACAGAGACGAACATGGCGTTCTATTTGCCATACATATTAGTTAGATATTAGTTAGATAGACATATTAACTAATAGCTCAGATCTTTGCATGCTTATATATATATATATATATATATCCAACTGGCGGTTGAAGGGACAGACGTATACTTGTTAAAAAGCAGAGAAAACCAGAAAGGGAGAAAGAAAACGTACCACAAATGCGATATTAACGGCCATGAAATAGTCGCTCTCAACCGCCACTGTTGCACTATTCACCGTACCAAACTCAAATGCGCTGCCGTTAAACACAATCTTCGGCATGTCGCTTGGTTCCCCGTAAAGCGTCATAAACTTCTTGGAGGAGTCAACGGTGATCTTCTCCCAGTACTCTCCCCTGCCGATCTTAACAACCACTCTCCGTGAATTCCCCGACGGAATGCTCTTGACTGCATCATTCACCGTGGTGAAATCTCCGCTGCCATCTTTCCTCACCGTTATCACCTTAAAACCATCCTCGGCGTCGGCAAGAACTTGGTCCACAACGGTATTGTTGTGGCCCTGGTTCAACTGGGCCTTTCTTTCCAAAAATTCTTTAATGTTTTCTCCAATCCAGGCTTCGAGCTTTGATGCATCCGATGGGATGTGTTTGGTGTGGCAAACCACTGTAGGTACGAGCTGAAATGAAAGCATTAGTACTGTTAAGAGAGATGCAAAGCCGAGAATGGAGGATTGTTTCATCTCTTGAGCCATTTCCTTTTTGATTTTGCGAAACTACACCGATGGATTGGAACAAGTGTTTTTGGGTGGTATTTATTCATAAAACTGAAGCGAGTGGATCCGTGCTGTTCGTGGTTTCTTTTTCGGCTTTGTGTAATCTGTTTGTTTGTTGCATAATGCCGTTGCATTTGGAGTTAATTGCTTTTGAACCTTACGCTATAACAAGGGGAAAAACAGGGTAGTTTAAATATTTAACTAGTCTTCGTTATTTATGAGACGCTGGAAGCCATTGAGGTTGCATCATAGCGCGCGTAACGGTTATTTTGGTTAGCTTCTATGAATAATATTTATGGGAAACAATTTTAAATAGGCCCTAAATGTTTGATTAATTAAACTATAAGAAAGTTTTAGGTGCGACGTTTCTATCATATTAGCATTGCTAACGTGCTGAAATTTTACAATTAATAAGGTTAGAAAAATATGTTTATTAATGGCGAGTAAAAAAAATAAATAAAAAATTTTACAATTTAATTAATATAATAAAAAAAATTTATAGAATTCTCTATTAATATTTTTTACCACTATTAATAAATACGTTTTTCTTATCTCATTAAGAGATGAGATGGATATGGTCTCACCATATTCATAATGCTTTTGTAATTAAACTATTTTACTTAAAATTCTCTCTTAAATGATCGTATATGGGTATGTGGTATTCTGATTTTAAAGCTATTGACTACTATGAAGTTGAATTATTAATGTTAATACAATTGTAATATTGATCCTTTCAATTAAAATTGCTATTCACCAAATATATATACAAAAAAGAATGAATTTATTTTATTACTATGATTGTTTTTATATTTTTTATTATTTGCGTTAAATACATTTTAATTTTTTTTATAAAAATTAAGAAAATTCATGATCATAAATTTATAGAATCTTTAGATTTTGTTTAAGTCTTTTCACCTTTAAACTCAAATTCAAGATTCAAGCACTCAAAAGGTGTAATTGTATTTTCCTCTTATTATTTCTCAAAATTTAAACAAATACAAGAGTGATCCATCTTTTTCTCAACATAGGGGATACATGTCCCCAGTGGAAAGAGCAAAACTTCTCCTTTATTTTAATTTTTTAATTAATAGTTTGTTAATGTGATCTAAATATATGAAGAAAATGTGTAATTTGTTTGAAATATATTTTTATGATATTTTAATTATTTTTGTACATATTAGTTTCTTTTTTTAGTGCATTTAAAAGTGTCACATTGGTAAATGTTTTAATTAATTATTGTATTGTATTATTTTAGAATTTTTATTTACAATTATTTTAAATTAAAGTTTTTATTCTTAGCTATTTTATATTATGACCTTTATTCTTAGTTATTTTAGGGTTTAATTATAAGTTTTGTATAAAAGGACTTAAACAATATTATAAAAAGAGATTAGATTTTATTCAATTAAAATTATAAAAATTGCTTATTTCTTTAGTTCTTTATAAAATTTTATGAATTTATTAAAATATTTCACTCGTGGTATTCAAACTTTATTATTTTTTTATACTTTTGATTGGTGACTACTAAATCATTGATCAAGATTTTTATAATTAGTTCTTAATTTTTATAATCATTGGATCAAAACTTTTTAATTTAAATTTTAAATTTCTTGAGGGTTGAATTCGAATTCAAATTATTGAATTTTATGATTTATTTTTAGGGTTACAAGACTACTTCTTAGAATTTTAATATTGATATTCTTAGGGTTTACATTAGTTTTGTAGAAGAATTTTTGTTCTAAAATTAAATTTGATTATCTCTAAATTCTTTTGTGTTTTTTGTTAAAAATATAAAAGAGAAATTAGTCACCGTTTATTAAGTACTGTTCATCTAATGGTACTGCTCATTCAAGGGTACTGTTCACATAAAATTTTACTTTTTCCTGTGAAATCATACCTTCTTGTTTTGTTTGCGTTAATTTTTATTTATTCAATTTCTGTTAAAATTATAAAAATTAATTTTTGAGTATCTTTTTTGTTATTATAACGTAATTGTTATAATTGTGTATTTTTTATCCTTTGACTTAAATACTTATTACATTAAATTTAGTCCAAAGAAAAAACAAGAAGAAAAATCTTCAATAGCAAATGATAAAAGTAAGAAAAAAAAATAAAAAGAAACATCTACTGTGATGAAAGAAGTGACTGATATTTTCCAAAGAGATATTCAATTTTTTATTGTTTTGCAATTAATTCATCATTTTTGTTTAATTGTAAATTCTTCTTGTTTTGTTTTCTTCTAAAAATTTAGTTCCATTATCAATTCTTTACTTCTATGTTAAATTGAATACTATAAGAAATCATTTTATTCAATTTATTTAATTTGATCAAGAACTAAGGAGGAAGTTAGAGTAGCAAAAAAAAAATAAAAGATGTAAACTTATTATAGATAAAAGTCAAATGGAATGAAATACGAATATGAGTGACATAATTTGAATGCAAACATATAAAAGAGTATAGTAAAATTTATTACTAATACTTCTTTACAATTATCAAATATGTATTACAAGAATTTCAATAAATCTTTTAGAGGTGACTCATCCAATAGAGAAGAGGGAGGTAGCTCTTTCTTCATATTAAAAGTCATTTAGTAACAATTTGAGCAAATGAATAATTAATGAAATAAAAAAAAGAATGGATAGATAAGAAAATTATCTTGTTATCTTACAAAATGAGCAAAAGAATAGAAGGCCTAATCTAAAAAGATAAGGTAAGTATGTACCTACAAAAAGTTTTAAAGAAAACAATGAGGATAAAGATGTGGATAAAAGGAATATAGAGTTAATATTTAGTATAAGTGGATATGCGCAAAAATCTAAAAAGCATGATAAAGGAGCTAGAAAAGAACATAAGGGCTCAGATTTAGTAGATAGAAATTTGAAAGATATTAAGATAAAATGCATCTTGTTTAAAGGTAGAATAATCCAAAAGCTTACTTAAAATGAGAAAAAGAAGGTAAAATTGATCTTTAATTACTATAATTATTTAGAGGAGAAAAAGATAAAAGTGGTTGTCATAGAATTTATTGATTATGCAATCATATGATATGATTAATTAGTGATAAATTAGAAGAGAAATCATGAACAACATATTGAGTCATAGGATGAATTAAAGGTTATTATGAATAGGCATTTTATACATAGTTATTATTATAGGATTGGTATTAAAAATTACAAGGCCTTACTCAAAGGTCTAAGAATGTGTAGAACTACCACAAGAAAACAGAAGCAGTCATGATTAGGACTAATGTAGTTTAATATAATGAAACTATTATGACTAGATTTTTAAATGGACTAAATAATGACATAGCAAATGTGGTTGAGTTACAACATTATATAAAGTTGAAGGATACAATACATATGGCTATAAAGGTGGAGTGCAATCTTAAAAGAAAGAAAAATAGGTTAATTCAACATTTTGGTTCATTTTCTTTATAAAGGACAAATTAAAGGAAGGATGACAAAGTCATTCGTAAGTTTAAGCCTAAGCCACCTAATAAAAAAACAAATAAAGTACTCAATAAAAGTAAAGGTAAATTTGAAACTCAAACTTGTAATGATGATATTAAATATTTTTGTTATTTAAGTATAACACAAATAGCTTCTCAATTCCAAATAATAGAGTTTTGATCTTATAAGGTGATGAAAAAGTGGAGATCGAATGAGAAAATGAGGAAAAAATAATTTTGCCATTTGAAGATGCTAATAATAGTGGTGTGGAGTTTTCATTTGATAATGAAATACTTATTGTTAGGTGTATATTGAGTAAACAAGTTAAAAAGAAAGACAATGATTAACAAAGAAAAAATTTTTTTTTACTAGATATCATATCAATAATAAGGTATATTGTATGATATTGATGGAGTGAGTTGTACTAATGCGGCTAGCATTACTTTAATTAAAAAATTGAGTTTACCTACCATAACGAACATGTTGACATTATAGGACTCGCTGCTAATATTTGATTATAAGGTACCTCTTTATTGCATTTTATTAGAAATTCTCATTTAGTTATTATATCATCAAGTATATACATAACATTTAGAGAATGGAATATATGATGTGTTTACTAACCGGAATTGAAATTTAAAATTTAAATGAATATTGTGTTTACTTGTTAAAATAAAGATATGAATGAAAATAATTTAATAGACCCCACATAATAGAAATGAAAATTTGATTGTTAAGTAAGATTTGGAAATAAATTTTTTATTCTTTAAATTAACTATTTTACTCTCACATAATAATTTAATATTCTATTTTATCTCTTATTTTAATTAAAAATATAATAATTAATAATTAATTATAAAAATAAAATATAATAATTGATATTATTTTTAT
>CP135562.1:3824900-3858045 GCA_032401905.1 Swietenia macrophylla | reverse complement strand
ATATATGAATGGCTATTTTTGACACGTTTGCCTAATTAACATAATCTATCATGAATTTTTGAATTCGAATTGATATAAAATAATATTATTATTAAATAAATAAATATAATATGACACAACATGATTAATAATTATATCATATTCGAATTTAGAATTCTTAACACGTGAACCATATTTATAACATGATTAATTATTATATTAATTTATTTATAATTTAACAATTTTATCTTAATTTTTTATATTTTTAAATAATTTAGTTATATTTATTATGGTTTAAAAGATATTTAATTATAATTAAAATAAAATTAATTAATATTTGTGTATATAAAATTAAAAGTATTATAAAAGTACATGACAATGTATCAAATATATATATATATATATATTAAACAGATAATACAATTATAATTTATTTAACTATAATTATGTCAAGTTAGAATTTTTAATTTTAAACACGATTATTAAATAGGTTAAATTAGATCGATCTCTATTTAATACGATACGATTATAACCTGATAGGAATATTACACGATAATCAAAATTATCACCTCTACATATACATTCTATATTAATAATTTGCAAAGACATCACTCAAAATTTAATGTAAAAATAGAGTTACCATACATACATACCTAATAATTTTAGTGTTGGAACGTAGCAAGTATAATCATATGATTAAAATAAACCCTAATGCTGATATTTTCTTGTTTGTTCCAACATCACCTACAATATGCATTCTGGTATATTGACTTTTATGCTTACAAAGAAGTTAATCTATTTTTGTTATTGCACTACCAAATTATGTAAACATCTTACTTTAAAATATTTACCATAATATTTTATAGTTTAGCATTCTATATGGTGATTGTAACGTAACGTTACGTTGTTTGTTGTCAGTCGTTGGATTTCACTAATTTAGATTTCATCACTGAAATTTGCTGCAAAAGTTAAATAATGAAGAAACAAGCTACCGGCTTAACCCCTATTCACAATTCCAGTTTGCATCTTCTTCTTCATGAAAACTTAGGCCAAAAATTTGTCTCTCGCAAATCCCCTCTCAGACCCAAAATCTTTGTCATAATAGGAACAAAAGTTGATTTTTCTCCTAACCTACGGCGTACCGCATTAGCATTGAGCTATCCCAGAGAAAAAATAACTTATTTTCAACTTGTTTGAGAAAAATTAACTAATGAATCAAAGAAATGGTCTCCCTTTTCAGCAGTACCAGCAATTTCAACACCATATATTTTCAATAATGTACTATTTTTTATTAATCTTGGGTAATGTCCAATTCGTCACTGAACAGAAGGTCGTTAAGTTTATCAGGGTATTAACTTAAAAATTCTCTATCTATATGTTAATGGTTTATCTTATTAGACTTTTGAATAGTTTTCCTTAGAAGAACTATGCCTCTGGTATAGGTTTTGATAATATGAAAATTGATATGATAACAAATGATATGGGATTGTTACTTCTTACTTGTAATCGATGGATTTTATTTGCTTTTTTGAGTTAGCTAGCTTGTCTACGTATAAGACTTCTTATTTATATATCTCAAATTTGTTTAATACATTATTTTTCTGGTATATTTGAAATGTTTGTAATAATTAAGTTACTTAGATATACCTATTACAAGGTAATCCACTTTTTTTTTCCTTAAATTTTACAGTTATCAGGATCTGTGGTTGCTGTAGGACTTTTCATATTGATTGCTTTAGGTTCAATTAAATTTGTTTTCTTAGTTATATTAATATATAAAATACAATGGAAGCATGTAAGAAAAATAATGCAATACTGAGTTTAAATGATCACTTTCTATCTATAAATGAAAGAGTATGTTTTACATGTACATGCTACTCTTGTTCACAATTATAGCAATTTAGAACCACTCCAATTTTTAAATGAGTAGTGCCATTGTTTCTCATTTATATTATTATTTTAATTTCTTAATTGTTATGGCTATTAGACGTACCAAATATAAGTATGTAATAAATAGAACACTTTTGAATGTGCATGCATCCTCTTGTGTTATCTATTTCATTTTATAACATATGTTTATGTACATATTGACTTATAATTATACATTTGTTGTAATAGATACATTCAAAAATAATTTTCTTTGTTATGCATATTACTAACCATTTATGATGTAAAATTTGTATATATTTGAATGTATCCATTGATGTATCCATTACACATATTACTAACCATTTATTACATATGTATATAATAAAAGCAATACTGATACGTTCCTGAATGCACCTTTATGTTGTGACTTTATTTTTATAACCATATGTGTTGGTACTGATCATTTAATAGGTTTTCTATAATAGAAACATTTTGAAATGCATCAATACTTACATTAAAATTGTAGTGCCATTGTTTCTTATGTCGGTTTCATTTTATAACATACTTTTATATACAAAAGTCATATAAATCTAGATTGCGCAGAAAGCATCTTTATGAAATGTTTGTTTATGAAACAATTCTTTTTTAGTTTTTGCTATTTGAAATGCTTTTCTTTTTTCGTTCTGTATAATTCTTATAGTTGGTTAGTAACAAAGAAAATTATATCATATGGTACACAATTGATGAGAGGTTTTTTTCAATTTACATTTATGTATTTTGCATCTGTACAGTTGTATTCAAAGGAAGAGAAGCCCTATAATCAAATACGCTTAATAATCATTGGTGACATCTCATAAAAGAAAGGAGTTAATTAGGGATAGCCCTAAAATGATTGAATAGAAGAAACACAAAATACAAACATGTCAAAATCAAAATGACCTTGCATGGATAAATTATTTGTAACACATGCTTTGACCTTTTTTTAAAGTTTTTTTGTTAATAATTTGTGGCATAGTTTCTATATACTTTTGCTTCAATTTTATAAATTTAATTTGTTTTAAATTCATACTAAAGAAAAGATAAAACGAGAAAAGGAAGCAACAAATAACTTAAGATTGATAAACTTACTAATATACTAAGTGTGTTCTATGATCAGCGTAAACTTGTATGATATATGTTAATGATTTGTTTGTTTGATTTGTAGTTTTAAAAACATTAAGGATTTTGCTAATCTCATTATAAAAGAAAAGGTTAGATATTGGGTAATGCATCAATGAATACATGTACATACCACTAACAACAATGATCTTGAAACTGAGGTGACAATAAATACAGTGATCATCTCATTAATATATACTCTAGAACAATTTTAAAAGATTATATCTACATTTTGTATATGAGCAAAAGCTCTAGTTTGAAAACTTAGGTTTGGTAATCTTCTGCATCTAAGTTGTAAGAGACCAAATCGACTATTGGGTGGATGGCTTGTTAACAAATTTGATCCACTAACCATAACCATATTAATCCAAGTAAAAAAATTTTAGTTAACTCTATAAATGTTTTCTTGTATTATGAGCGTCCAAGACAGGGGCACCCTCATTCAAGTGATTAGGGTGGATAAGCATATAATAGAATTGCACTTTTAATTTTTCATTTTCCCTTGTGGCATACCAATCGTACATGTCATGCATTTACTACAAACATCTTAAACTACTTATGGGAGTTTTAAAATCACTTTTACTCTTTTCTTGATAGGAATCCCACTTTGCCCTACATCAACCTCATATATCAATCCTCTTTTATTTGTAACAATTAAAAACATTAATGAGATACCCAACACCAATTGGGCTATATGATTTTTCAACCTTTTAGTTTATGATATTGACAAATTCAAGGCTCTATAGTGCAGTGTTCTCAGTAATTATGTTATCTTCCTTCAAGTGGAAAACCTGTCTATTTAATTTTCTTATTACAATTTATACGTAAAAGTTTTATTAATGTTATTCATTCATAAATGTGTATACAAATATTCAATTTTTCTTGTGCTGCATACCATTAACTAATGTCAACAATAACAAACTTTCCAATAATGTTTAGACTAAACAAGACGTTAAACACTTTAACAAATAGATGCATAGAATTGAGAGTATTGGAATCAATAAGGTATAATATTGTCTAGATAATTATTATTTTGTGTGATTATTTCACTTTTCATTAAGTAACCAATTTCAATATAATCTTACTATAATACATTTAATGGTTTATGAATTGCAAACTTAAAATAAATGAACAAGTCATATATTTTTCATAATTATTATGTGTATGGATTAGGAATATGCTTATTGGTCACATCACTAACTTGCAAATATATATTAATATTGTGGTGAAAACATAATTTTCTATGATATTATAAGTTTCTAGTTTGTGAAATAGTAAGAACTTGCCCCCAACTTAATCCAACAACAATAGTTTAAGGGGGACACAAAAATTAAAAATTATTAAAGAATTTGAAAGAAATCATTTAAGAAATTTTAAGGACATAAAAAATATGATAAAAAAATTTGACAGTCTAGAAAATATACTTTCAAAGTTAGAAAGACATTTTAGGGAACTAAAGAGGCACATTATCATATGCTCTTCAAATTCTAGAAGCAAGACTACCTTTAAAAAATATTCTTCACTAACTACTAACAAAGTTGTGTACAACATCCAGTCAATGTTTTTCCCATTATTGATATTTCCTTTATAAAGGCTCTAATAAAAGACAACTATTGTGACTGAGAAAGTGACAACTCTTGTATAAATTACTGATGAAGATATCATTGACTTGTAAAGTTACTTCATTAAATTTGTAGTTCGGTCTTTTATACCAAATGATAGGAGTTAAGTTCATAGATGGTATAAATATCAATAAGATTCGTATCTTACCAAGAGCTTCTTTTCCTATTCTAGTGCTTATGAGTTAGGTACAATTTATATTAATATAGTTAATTAATATTTTTCTTTCCTTTTCTTTGTTTAACTTCATACTTATTTATAAAACAAGATGATTCCAACACAAATTTTAAAAGTATTTAGGATTTGATCAAATTCAGTACCCAAGTAAATACTAATTTTCATGTACAATTTTGTTTTCTATCAAGATGAAAATTTTATTTTTGAAGGTAGAGTTTTTGATGTTTGCCAATTTATATTTGACAACGAACTTAAACTAGTTTAATTAGTTTTTAAAAGAAATTACAATCCGGGATAAGTTTTTTGTTCCTTAGTATTCTTTTCTATTTCTTGCCCTTTCTATACTTGTCCTTTTTATGTTTAACTTGTAATTTCATACTATAAATATATTCATATATATGTTTGGAACATACTTTAATTCACTTCAGTTTATTTTAACTATAAGCTCGTTTTCTTATCAAGGGAATACTTGTTGAAATTAGGTCTATGGTGATTTTATAATTGTTGTTGTTGTGCACCTTGGTTATGTCTAATCTGTTTGTTTGTTTCATTTGGTTTTGACTATTTTGTTCGTTCACATTGTTTAGCTATCATTGTAATTGTTAACAAGCTAGCTAAGACTTATATTTATCAAGTTATCCACATTGCTAAATTGTCTTATAAAATGATGGTAAATTGAGGGTTTCCATTATGTTGATGTTCATTTTTTTTCATCAAATTCTATGTTGACTATTATAAGATTGAATTATAAATCATGTCTCATAAATATACCTTTTTTCTTTATTTTTTATTACTATCTTCTAAACATAACAACATTCATTTATTAAACAAACGACATATTTTTAGCGGTATGATGCTAAGGAGATTGTTGTGCGCTAAGAATGCTAGTGGCTCAATTGAAGTTAGCTTATGATAGTGATGCAAAAAAAAAGTGGGTTAAAAGAGATGTAAATATAAGTTTCCTTCATTGTTATGTATTGTTTAACTTCACTTTCGTGAAACACTCAATGTTAGTAACAAATTATTGACTTCATTACTGAATTATTCTTACATCAAGAGTGGTTTAACAGTGTGGATGAGCAAATTAATTATTTATTACTTATTAGATATGCAATCAGTTTCGAGAAAATTATAAAAACATGTTCAAAATTTTTCATATGTATAACCTGATAGCTTTTTAATGTTATAGTCAATTAGCAACTATTGTGGTTTTATTAGGTTGAAAAGGTGGTTTTCTTCTTATTAAAAAAATAACCACGTTCTTAAAAATATAACGTATTGAACATAATAATTTGAATTTATTGACATATGTGTGTCTGTATGCAACAAATGGTGTGTGCAAATGAAAACTCTCCTAAAAACCTCCTGCTAACAAATCATTTTTATATTTGAGATCTTCACGTGTCAACAAATCATTCCAAATTTAATGTATATATTTTAATCACGAATATTTATTAATTTTATATGTTGCATTTCAATTGAGGCATTGGTATCTTGTGGTAATCAAATTCAATGATGGAAGTGCTCATTGGTACCTTTTATTAATCAAATGTTTTGAATATGTAGCTGAAATATAGGATCCAGTTCCATATGCTCGAAGGCAATTACTACTACAAGTTAAAGTTTGCACATTTTAATGTAGGTTGTCTCAAGTAATAAAGAATTTAAAAGTCCAAAATTAATTATATAAAGTTCACTACAAGTTCAATTGTCCAACTATAGAAATTATATTGATATGTTGGTTGTTAAAATAAAAATTCAATATTATTAAATATTAGGGTTTTGAGATCCATTTTAGAGAAATTTATAAAAATTATTCTTGATCTTTTTTTTAACAACTCTATTAAAAATCATTAAAGAGTGATCTTAGCTGTAATATATAAAAATATCTTTTTAAGAAAAGGTAAAGAAATAAAAGATTAATTTTCAAATTAATTTGTAAAAAATTATAACTTATCTAACTTTCAAGATGTAGAAAATGTACAAGTATTCAATGCACATTTTATTAACAATGAATCAAGATCTCAAATAACTTAAAGCATTTTAAGAAAAGAAAGCCACTCAATTGAAAGATTATACAACAAAGGAAAAAAATCGAATGATAAAAAAAAATAAAAACTATAAACTCATTCAAGTTTCACTTTTAACCATAACTACAAATTTAGAAATATACTGTAAGAAAAAGAATTGAAGAAATAAAATATATGAATCTATTAAAATTTAATGTCTTTTTTTGTTTAATACAAGTACTTATTTATAGGAAAAGATAAGAGGGTAAAAGTAAAAAAAGTTAGCTAAAATTAGGTAAATATGTAAAAAAAAAAAATTCACATACAGTACATATGTAAGCTAAAAAGTCATTGATTTTTTTTATATTTTTCTCCAATCAAAATACAAAAATTTTAGATATTTCTCTTAATGTTTTATAATATTTTCAATAACTCTATTTGAACACGTATTTTGTTAGTTATGACATAAATATTAAAACTTGTCAAATTGGTGTGTAGCAACGTTTTGGCTCTGTCGAAACTTAGTTTTATCCATCTAAACTCTCGAATTGGTCTGATCTTTGGGTTACAATAATGTGAATAAATTTGCCCATAATTATGGACTCAAAAAGGACATTAATTGAATTTTTAGATCAAATGATATTCTCATTATATGAAACCTATAGAAAATCAATCATTTTTCATTATTTAAACAAACAACCATTTTAAAACTCAGAAATACTTATATGAGGGGGGTTAATGATACTCTTAAATATAAAATAATAATTTAAATAGTCAATAAATGTATATTTTTAAATATTTATCAATTACAACAAGAAGGTCATATGCATGTTATTGGAAGTAGCTTTTATATTACTAAGGTGCATTTCCATTTCATTCATCTTCATTAACTTTACAATCAGTATATTACTTTTATTTTTTTTTTCCTATGCAGTTAAGACCCATAGATTTGTTCCTCAAGTAAGGTTTTTAATCACTAGCAACACCTTGATTGAAATTTCTTAGTTTCAATATTTGTCTAGTTAATGACATGTGATACAAATCATAGCATAACTTCAAGTAATTCAATTCAAATTCCGATTGGTCCAGTTACGAGAGTACAAGTAAAGAAACTCAAAGATGCACTTAATGGGCTAATTCAAGAAATTTGGATCCAAGTAAATTCGTGAAGACCTATTGAGCTTAGTTCACATATCCAGCAAAAATAGATATGCATGATTCAAACTCTAGAAAAGTCTGGTCAAATCTAAACTTAATTTTTTAGCAAGTAAAATAGGAATATTTAGGAGAAGTTCATTTATAACTCTATTTAATTAGTTAGCTTTCCTTTCTGTTTTAAGTAAGTACAAGATACGATTTTACCTATAAAAAGGCACCTTTGAATAAGAAGTGATCAGAATTCATTAGTCAGAAAATTTGAGAGTTATTTTCTCTTTAGTTCTTTGAAAAACTATTTGAACTTATCAAGAATTATTCTTGTGGCGTTTATCAGTGACTTATCAAATGGACTTCCATCACCGTTAGTAGCGTCTATATTATACCGAGATTCTTGTTTCTTTATAAACAACGGGTCGAGGTTCCATTCAAATCTAAAGGTAGAACGATCTCAAGTTTCTTGTTGAGTTTGGGTTTTGTTATTTTTAGCGAGGTTCGTATCATTTGGTATCAGAGTAAAGGTTATTCTAGCGTCAGGTTTGCCTATTCCTTTTGTTATTCTTTTCGCAATTCTTGATATAAAAAAAAAAAAGAAAGAAAAAGAAAAAAAAGAAGAAGAATGGAAAAAAAAAAAAAAAAAAAAGAAAGAAAAAAAATTGAAAAAAAAACGAAAATTTCATATTTCACTTTGTCATCAACACCCTAATATTTGTGTATCAAATTCTAATATATTTATTGTGATTCTCAATTTCCAAATCAGTGGGTATAAAATTGAAATACTTTATGTGAAATTAAAACCTTAAAAATCCGTGATACGACCTTATTTTCAGCCTTTATTTTGCCGTAGTAAGTCTTGAAGATTTGTTACAACAAATTTTTAGTTATTGTTTGTTAATTTGAAAAGAACCGAAAGAGAATTATTAAGTGGAAAAAGGCAAGAGTGGTGAGAGCATTAGAAGGATAAAAGTCGCAAATTTTTGAGTAAAACACGAATGCAGAGTGATTCATATTCTTGAGCGTAAAGACGTAAGGGAGAGAATTGTGAGGTTTTTTTTTTTTTATATCTTATCTCCTGCAAAAATTATGTCACAACACGACCACGAGGAAGCATAAATAGGGATGAATTCAAAGTTATACATGAAAGTTTTGGTGGGAGAGATGAGACGGATGATGAAGCTGGAATTAGATCAAATTAGTGAACGGTTGGATAGATTAGAAAATGCCAATCGGAGGAATCGGAGGGAAAGCGCTCAACAACAGCGTACAGTAGAAGATTTTGAGGAATATAACAACAGCAGTTTTGAGGAGGAAGATAGACATTCGGTAAGCAGCAATAGAAGGGTTGAACGTGTTAGAAAAGATTGAAATCGGGAGAATAATAATTTGGGCAGCATTAAGATGAAGGTGCTTTTATTTCAAGGCAAGAATGATCCCGAGGCTTATCTTGAGTGGGAAAAGAAGATGGAGCTAGTTTTTAATTGCCACAACTACTCCAAGTTGAAAAAGGTAAAACTTGTAACCATTGAATTTTCTGATTATGCTATTATTTAGTGGGATCAATTGGTTTTAAGTAGGAGAATAAATAGAGAACGTCCAATAGAAATATGGCAGAAGATGAAAACTATGATGAGAAAACGGTTTGTTCCAAGCTATTATTACAAGGAGTTATATCAAAAATTGCAAAGTTTTACGCAAGACAACCGGAGCGTGGAGGATTATTATAAAGAATTGGAAATAACTATGACACGAACGAATATAGAGGAGGATCGAGAAGCTACTATGGCTAGGTTTTTGGGTGGTTTGCATAGAAAAATTGCAAACGCAGTGGATTGCAACATTATGTGGAATTAGAAGATTTGGTTCACATGGCCATCAAAATTGAGCGCCAACTTTAGAGGAGGGGCAGCGCACGTCTAAATCAAAGTTCGAGTGCATTCTTTTGGAAACCGAATTTCACAAAGAAAGAAGACAAGTTGCAAACATTCGCAACACCCAAGCCTAAGTTTGAGCCCAAGTCCGAGAACACCAGCCACATTTCTCAAGGTAAAATTGACACTTTTACCTCTAGAAACTGTGACATTAAATGTTTTAAATGTCAAAGCAGAAGACACATAGCAAGTCAATGTCCAAACACGCGAGTTATGATAATGCAAGATAATGGTGACATTGTGACTGACGATAAAGATTCTGACATTAATGACATGCCACCATTAGAGAACATCACCGAGGAGGAGTATTTAACCTCTAATACATTGACATTAGTAACCAGGATAGCGTTGAGCTTACATGCAAAAGAAGTTGAAGAAGTGCAGCGAGAAAACCTTTTTCATACTAGGTGCCACGTCAAGAACAAGGTGTGTAGTATGATTATTGATAGTGATAGTTGTACTAATGTTGCAAGCACAATAATGGTGGAAAAATTAGAACTACCCATGTTGAAGCACCATAAACTGTACAAATTGCAGTGGTTAAATAATAGTGGAGAAATGAGGGTAAATAAGCAGGTGATAGTTGCATTTCGGATTGGCAAATATAAAGATGAAGTATTGTGTGATGTAGTATCGATGCAAGCTGGACATTTGTTGTTAGGGCGTCCATGACAGTTTGATAGGCATGTAAAGCATGATGGCTTTACGAACAAGTACTTTTTTGTACTTAATCAACGACCAATCACTTTTGTACCTTTGACACTGCAACAAGTATATAAAGATCAAGTATGATTACCAAAGAAGAGTGATCAAAAGAAATAGAGAGATAAAAAGAAAATAAGTGACAATTCGAGAGAAAAAATTGAAAGAGAAAAAAAAAGTATAGATTCAGTCATTGAAAATAAAATAGAGAGAAAAACAAATTTTTATGTAAAAGAGAGTGAAATAAAAAGAGCGAAATAAAAAGAGCGAAATTTTTAAATCAGCCAATGATCGTACTTTTGTACAAAGAAGTGTTTTTAAATACTAATGAGATTGATCCTGCTTTACTTAACTCTATAGTTTCTCTTTTGTAGGAATATGAGGATGTCTTTCTCGAAGAAACGCCACCCGAATTACCTCATATCCGAGGGATTGAACATCAAATTGATTTTATACCTGGTGTGACAATTCCAAACTGACCAGTTTATAGGAGCAATCCAGAGAAGACAAAAGAGTTTCAAAAGTAGGTAAGTGAGTTAATGGTGAAAGGTTACGTGAGGAAGAGTATGAGTTCATGTGCCGTTCCAATTTACTTATACCTAAGAAGGATGGCGCTTGGAGAATATGTGTTGACTGCCGAGCGATCAATAATATTACGGTAAAGTATCGACATCCCATTCCTCCCTTAGACGACATGTTAGTAATATTTTTCGAGTTAAATAATGCACCGAGCACATTTATGTGATTAATGAACCATGTATTGCGTGCATTCATAGGCAGATTTATCGTTGTTTATTTTGATGATATTCTCATTTATAGCAAAAATTTGGATGATCATATTGTACATTTAAAATCAGTTTTAGATGTGTTTAAAAAAGAAAAGTAATTTGCTAACTTAAAGAAATGCACTTTTTGCACCGATAAACTTGTATTTCTTAGTTTCATTGTGAGTGCACAAGGAATACAGGTTGATGAAGAGAAAATTCATGCAATTTAAGACTAGCCGAGTCCCACAAGCATAAGTAACGTACGAAGTTTTCATGGACTCGCTAGTTTCTACCGACGGTTTGTGAAAGACTTTAGTACTTTAGCCGCACCGCTAACTGAGTTAATAAAGAAAAACATTGATTTCAAGTGGAGAGAAGAGCAAGAGAAGGCGTTTCGGCTCATCGAGTAAAAATTGACAAACGTACCCTTATTAACTTTACCTAACTTTAACAAAATATATCAGATCGAATGTGATGCTTCTGGTGTAGGTATTGGAGCTGTGCTTATGCAAGAAAGACGACCGATTGCGTATTTTAGTGAAAAACTTAGTGGGGCAGCTTTAAACTATCCGACTTATGATAAGGAATTGTACGCATTGGTTCGAGTTTTAGAAACATAGCAGCACTACCTTTGGCCCAAGGAGTTTGTGATTCACACTGATCACGAATCATTGAGGCACTTGAAAAGACAACACAAGCTGAACAAAAGACATGCTCGTTGGGTGAAGTTCATTGAGACATTTCCATACGTCATCCGATATAAGCAAGGTAAGGAGAATGTGGTTGTAGACGTACTTTTTCGCAGGCAAATTCATGAGAAAGTAAGACTCAACATTGAGCGAAGAACAGAGCAATACGCAAAATAAATCAACAAGGGACGTCGTAAGCTGGTTTTCGAACCAGAAGATTGGATTTGGTTACATATGAGAAAAGAGAGATTTTCGACGCAAAGGCGTTCCAAATTACTTCCAAGAAAAGATGGCCCTTTTCAAGTCTTAGAGCGTATTAATGACAATGCTTACAAGCTAGATTTACCAGGTGAATACAATATAAGTGCTACTTTTAATGTTGCTGATTTGAGTCCTTTTGATGTACGTGATGATTTGAGGACAAATCCTTTTCAAGAAGAGGGGAATGATACAAATCATGGTATAATTTCAAAGAATTCAATTCAAGTTTCGATTGGTCCAGTTACGAAAGTACAAGTAAAGAAGCTCAAAGATGCACTTAACGGGCTAATTCAAGAAATTTGGATCCAAGTAAATTCGTAAAGTCCCATTGAGCTTGGTCCACATATCCAACAAAGATGGATATGCATGATTCAAACTCTAGAAAAGTCTAGCCAAATCTAAATTTGATTTTTTAGCAAGTAAAATAGAAATATTTAGGAGTGTTTGAGCTCATTCATAAGTTTATTTAATTAGTCAGCTTTCCTTGGAGTGTTTGAGTTCATTTATAAGTCTATTTAATTAGTTAGCTTTCCTTTCTATCTTAGATAAGTACGATATACGATTTTGCCTATAAAAAAACACTTTTGAATAAGAAGTGATCAGAATTTATTAGTCAGAAAATTTGAGAGTTATTTTCTCTTTAATTTTTTGAAGAACTATTCGAATTTATCAAGAATTATTCTTGTGACATTCATCAGTGACTTATCAAACGGACTTCTATCACCGTTTGTAGCGTCTACATTATACTAAGGTTCTTGTTTCTTTATAAATAACGGGTCGATGTTTCATTCAAATCTAATCGTAGAACGATCTCGGGTTCCTTATTGAGTTTAGGTCTCGTTATTCTTAACGAGATTCGTATCAACATACCTAAGCAACATAATACATACGATTGTGGACCAATGTAATCATGTTTATGAAGTCTACAACTATAACAACTGACCCACCATATAAGGTATATTTACATATAATGCATTTCAGATGCAATTGATATATTCATTTCTTGATATTAAACTTCATAATATCTAATAACATAAGCCATCGAATATTTGAGATCACCTTTTTTTGAAGTGGTCAACTCTAATAACATCAACATAAAGCAAGTAAAAGTATAACAAATGTGCATACTTAACATGATATTCTCCTAGTTGGTAATTTTTTTAGTTTCCAAACCCCAAAAACTATCATAAAAGTCCAACAATCTATATTTAAGGTTACTTAATATTCATACATGTTTTGCTAAAATGATGATGAATATAAGACAATAATAAATCCATATTTCTTATATCAATTTACACATTACTCTGCAATAGTTATCTTTCGCTTCTTAATTATGTTAAAAATTACTCTAAATGAGAAATTACATGTTTGGTGAACTACTTGGCTTATTTTTCAACATAGACTATATCGCATAATGACCTCTAAGTATGTTTCTCTCTATCTTACTATATATATGATATTTATGTTAAGGTAACTTTTAATATTTTAAACAGTAATTACATTGCAAACTATTGTGCATACAAACCAAAATATGATAACCTCAAAAATATTGTTTGATAAACTATTTGGCATATTTTTTTAGAATAGTATGTAACTTTTCCCTTATTTTTTGTGTTTAAATATTTTTGTAGAAAAGTTTCTTTTACTTTGTTGTGCTTTATTGCTTTGGTATGTAATTTTGTATCCTTGTTGTTTTTGAAGATTAAATGGACAAAGTTAAGGATGAAAAGATGGTGAATTTAACACTAGTATGTTGTCATCATCATTTGAGGTTATTGCTCATTGGCCTACCTAAATGCTAGTATTATCTTTTACTATTGTTAATCAATTATGATACTCCACATGCATTTTATGACCACTTTTATTGTATAATATTACACATATAATGAATTGCTTTTAATTGCATCACAAAAATAACATTAATAGTATATAAAAACATGGCATGGGATCGCCCACAAATAATATGACTTCTGTTTGCAACAAAATCATGAATTGGACGAGTAAGAACCTTATTCAATTCACTTGAAATAGTTCACAATTTATTACAATTTTAATTTGATGGTATATAGGTTGCTATTTTAATATGATGGCAAATAAGCTATAAATTTTTAATATCTCAAATTGTTTGAGTAAAATCTAAGAATGGTTTATATAATGCTCTGACTGCCTAAACTAGCAAAACACTTTTTAGACTTAAAGCTTATTAAGCTTTTAGGTGCTAGAAACAAAACCGTGTGAATTATGGGTATCAAAGCAAATAATATCTTAACTAGTGGATCTAGTTATCATTAAATTGTTTAGATAAATTATTTTAACAACTGATAATCTCTCACAAATATTTAATGCTAGCATATGTCCTGCTTACATTTTTAACTGGTTTTTGTCAACTTGTCGATCTAGTCAAATTTCTATTCATATTCATATTATAGCATTGAACTATTTGGTAATATTGTTCATGTTGTGCTCTCAGATAAAATACCAATAGATGAATAGAAGTCACATAGAAACTTGACAATATAACGTTTGTTACATAAACTTTTTGCTTGTATATATGGTTATGCATTCTACTTAGTTTTGGTAATTTAGCAAAATAATGTATCCCTTTTCCTAAACTACACTTGCCAATGCTTGGTATGAGATAAAAAGTATTAGTTATTTTTAATACAAACACATTGCTTGCTTTGTAATTGTAGTTTAATCTAGAATTGGAATTGTTATTTAATCAAAATGTTAATTATTTTCATGCTCTTAGTACTTTATTTTATTCATAATAACTTAAAATAATAGTTTATCCACCTCATTGTTGGGTGTGTCATTAATAGATGGATTTACAATAAACAAATTGGTCGGTATACACATGTTTATTATTTTTTCTTTTGTCAACCTACACACATTAGCTACCATACACTTAAATTATTAAATAATTAATATGACCCACAAACTAAACATTTATGTTTACGAATTTGAGTCAAAAAACAATAAACTGATCAAAAAATTCCAATTATAAGAGTAAACATAATGCAAATTTGTTGAGGGCAATACTTTATACATTAAATGACACAACAAGAATCTCAAATCACTGAACAATTAGTGTAACTTAGAAAGCATTCATAACCATATACATTTACATTCCATGATTACTCAAAAAATATATTTCCCACTAAAGCATTCATCACCCTTACACTTCATCATTAACCAAGAAAAAAAAAAGTAATTTCACAAATAAATGCATGCCTGGATAATGTTATCTACGACTAGATAATGCCACCACCCACATCAACCAAAAGGCTACCATCTAACTACATACCTATTATATAACCAAAAACACAAAAGTTTCATGTTACGTCATAGCTAATCTAATACAAGTTTCACTTATAATTTAAAATGACAAGAAGACATCGATTATAGGTTTTCGCACACATCTTTCCAAATTATTTATATGCGTCAGACTTGGTCACATATCAGTTAGTTGATAATCAGTGGTTTTCATCAATAAACTCTTCAATTGTCATAATTTTCAATTCATTAATAAACTCTTTAATTGTCATAATTTTCAATGATGAGTGTGTTTATTTACATATGAATCCTTTAAATCTATATTTGTTAATGAATTTTATTTATATTTAAATTAATTATTGTATTATTTTTGTTTGGGGTATAAATTGGTTTTTACAAAACAAACATGCAAAAAAGAATCCCATATATTCATAAAAGAATCCCCAAAAAATATGCCCAAAAAAAGAGAAAGGAAACAAGCTTTGTTTCTTTATATATTCTTTTTCAAAATTTGCAAAACATGTACCATATTTTGAGGATAATGTTTTGCTCAAAAATTAAATTTAAATGATTGAAAAGGATTTAGAAAGAAATTCAAAGGGACACAATTTATTATTTCACAAAAGAAAGCAAATTCATACATTTGGAAGGTTAAAATCAAGTTGGAAGGTCAATCTGAATAATGAAATTCTTTCCTTGACATCGATTTAGGGGCTTTTAATGGCATAACTTTCTTGTCAAAGATGAGGAAAAGATAATTCACATTAGGGGAAAGGAAAGCAAAAGCAAGGCACTACACAAATCTTACAACCTTATATGATTTATTTCATGTATTTTACTGCTCTCTATTCAAGTATGCTTAGCTAAATTTTCTTCTACTAAGGTTAAGGTTCAAACCATGTTCAATGAAATAATTATCTTTGTATTTGGCTAATTTTCTACATACGTAATGTCTATAGTCCTTGTTTCACATGATTTATTAATTAATGATCTTTTCATCATTTATAATATATATTCTTGATATTTACGAAATTTTAATTAACTTATGCTTGGATGAACTATGTTTAATGTGATTAACTTTGATTTCATATTTCTTATCAAATTGGATACATAAAGTGTTGAGGAATTCTATATTTAAAGTGAAAAAGAACGTACATATAATTTAATTGATTTGAATTGAATCATTGTATCCATTATTTAAACATAGATTGATTTCAAGTTGTCACTTTAAAATTAGAAATTAATTGGTGATTAGATGATTAATAAATTAAATATAAAACCTCAGTATCCTTTGTTTCATATATTTTTCATTTTTTTATATGATTCTTGCTTTTATTTTGTTTGCATTTATGAGCTAGTTTAGGACTTTAATTAATTTAGATTTAAATTAAACTTTCTAACAATTTTGGCAATCCCAGTGGGATTAACTTGATACTATTGGTATAAACTCTAATAGACTCATTGTAATTAAAATTTTATATCATAACATTCAACATTTAATCCTCAAATGCTCTTACAAAGTTTACATCTTTTACACATGCTTATGCATTTTTACTCAAATGCCAACAACATAATCATTTTGAACTCTCAACCATGATTTGTTTGATAATTTTCATTATTATTTGTTTGATAGTTTTCGTTATTGTTTTGTCACCATTGATTAAGAATGCTTGTAAAAGTTATGTGTAACTGTCCAACTGTTTCATCATGAAGTAAGACAAAATTAAATATTGTTGTCCTACAGTTATGAC
This sequence comes from Swietenia macrophylla, assembly GCA_032401905.1. Lineage (NCBI taxonomy): Eukaryota > Viridiplantae > Streptophyta > Magnoliopsida > Sapindales > Meliaceae > Swietenia > Swietenia macrophylla. The sequence goes on along the minus strand of CP135562.1, from coordinate 3,840,704 downwards.
TATGTTAACAAGCATTACTAATGATGCCATATCCCACATCGTTAACGAATAAGTCTAGACTAAATGATATATCGTTTAGGTTCTCCTAACTAAATAGATGCATTTTAAGTTGCAAAATCTAAGAACAAACCCGTGATGGGTTATGTGCCCAAAGCAGACAATATATACTCAGTAGTTGTTAGACTTGGGCTATTATATATGGTATCAGAGCCAGCCTGCGACCTAATGTGTGGATGTTATGTGAATATTCTGCTGTGTGATATATCTTCTAATATGTGAATGTTTTGTTTAGTCTTCTTACGAGAACATGAAGTCTAAAAGGGGAAAGAATGTCACATCCTACATTGTTAGCGAGTGAGTCTGAGTTACATGATATATAACTTGGGTTCTTCTAACTATTTAAATACATTTTAAGTTGCAAAGCCCAAGAATAAACTTGTGACGAGCTGTGTGTCCAAAGTGGATAATATCTACTCAATAGTTATTGAGCCTACTCTGTTATATATAGTATCAGAGTCAGCTCGAGATCCGATATATGGATGTTGTATGGATGTTCTTATATGTGATATATCTTCTAATATGTGAATGTTCTATTTGGCACTCTTACAAAGATGTGAGGTCTAAAAGAAAAAAAAAATATCACATCCTACATCGCTAGCGGGTGAGTTTGAGTTACATAATATATAATTTGGGTTCTTCTAACTAAGTAGATGCGTTTTGGATTGCAAAACACAATAACAAACCCATGACGGGCTATGTGTTCAAAACGAATAATATTTACTAAAATTATTATTGGGCTTGAGCTGTTACATATAGTATCAAAGTCAGGCTGTGACCCAATGTGTAGGTGTCGTGTAAATGTTCTAATTTGTGATGTGTATTCTGATATGTGAATATTCTGTTTGACCCCTTATGAGGACGTGAGGTTTAAAAGAAGAAAGAATGTTATGTCTCACATTGTTAGCGGATGAGTTTAAATTACATAATATATAACTTAAGTTTTCCTAACTAAGTTGATGTGTTTTGGATTGCAAAACCCAAAAACAAATCCGTGACGGGTTGTGTACCCTAAACGTAGTTGTAACACTCTCTTTATCTTTAATATATGTTATATATATATATATATATATATATATAATAAGTTATATTTTTGAGAATATATACGTTATATAAAAAATAATTATATATTTTAGTAACAAATTATAAATTTATGGTCAAATAGATATAAAAAGTTATAGTAAAATTGAATTGATATTTTTACACTAATATAAATAGAAGGGCTTATCTATATTTGAGGTTTGATGTATTGAGAGAAAGAAAGAGGTAAAAGTAACAGACAAAAATAAAAAAGAGACAAAGGAGAAATACTAAGATTTATTTTTTTTATTTTATATTGATTTTTAGATTAATGATTTGCTATTAGTAATAAGCGATTTTATTTCTTTAAATTTTTATAAAATATAATGATTGAATCTTATAATCAGATTGTGATGTTGGGGATTAGTTTTTATGATTAAAAAATTAAAAAATTCTTATTTGTAAAAAGATAGTTACGAAAAAATAAGATTTCTGTAGAGATGATATTATGACAGCGATTCAATTTATAAATTTTATAAAATTATATATTTTGAATTTGTCAAAATTATTTTAATTGAATAAATTAGATATCGTTATGAATTTTATTTGATTAAAAATTATTAAGTTTTTAATATTTAATAATTTTTTGAATTTGACAGTAGAATACAGAAAATTACTCATTTTTGTATAACAAGTAAATGACGAAATTATTTTAGTTAACCAAAATATATTAAAAAATTATAAAATTTTATATTCTAATTTTTAATTATATCTAGTTTATCATATTAAAATTTTAGAATAAAATTATATATTTATGATTTATTATCAAATTTTGAATAAAAATAGTTCACTGTCAATTTCTATTTGGCAGAATTTAATGTTTTAAAATTAAAATTTATGTTGAATAATTAGAGTACAAATTTAGACTCAAATATTTTAATAACTTATGGTTTATATCTCGTTATTATCTTTGTAAAATTTTATAATATTTGAGAATGTATTGCATTTTCTAAAAATTAATGATTGGGGATTATTTAACATATAACAAAATACTATCAAGATAAGTAATTAAATTTAAATTATGAAAAGATTTAATTTTATGAGAAATTTGAGATTTAATGAGATTATGCGTGCTCTGTGGAAGTGTATAGGAATCTTATGAATGCTAAATTTTTTTATTATAGGTCAAAGTGTTTAAATTCATTTTAATTGTGATCGTCAAAAAGAAAGCATACTCGACTTTTAAAAGAGAATCATAATAACGTATGTATAGGTTTGAATGTATTTTTAAAAATATTTTTTAATTATAAATTTTTATAAAAGTATTTTTTTCTGACATTGTTATATGTTTATGTGTCTGTTTATAATATTTGTATTATTGTAATTGTAATTATTGATGATTATGTTATTGTGATTATTTTTATAGTACTTGCATTGGCATTTAAGTATAAATATATACATTATGTTTAAAATAACGAGAAAGTAATTTTGTAAGAAAAATATTCATAAAAGTTAAGTTTTGTATGCTAAAATATCGAATTTCATTACTTTCTTATTACACAATTATAAATTATATGAAGTTTTTATTATTTAATGTGGTCATTTCTTCGAGTTTAGTATTATTATTATTATTGTTTGTTGTTTCATATGATATGGGAAGAGACTTTTAGGATATCTCTGAGTATAATAGTCTTCACACTCATGTGAATAAGTATTTGTACATGTGGGAGGACTCACCGATGATCAAAATAAGGGTGTGGTTCTTAGCTTCAAGCATGAATATTTATTGTTTCCATTAAATATTTTGTGTCTTACTTGCACTTACCCCATATACGATCTGTCATTGATAGGTAATATTGACTCATTCAATAATAAGTGATCTATGAAATTCTATTAAGAAATAATTGAAGGGAAATATCCCTAAAAAGTTTGAAAAAAACTTATATAGTATTTAAATGTTATGAAATTTTTGAAACAAATATAATTTTATCTCATGTCATATCATATACATGCATTGCATATAGGTTCATTGTATATGAATATGTATGTATTTTATGTATATGAAAAACTAGTATACTTACTGAGTTTAAAATTCATCATAATTTATTGTAATTTCATATGATTGAAGAATTTGCACTTAAAGGATGAATTTGGTTGAGTTTCTGCCGTCATTTGATTCCTTAGGTATTAGAACTTTTGAAAATTTTTTTTTCGTCTATTATTTTAATTTTAGTATTAATTTTAAAGATTTGTAGTTATTTATATTTAAAAATATTTGACTAATTAATTTGTTTACGAATTTTTTATAAGTTATAAGAAATTTTTCGTAGTCATATAAGTTTTGTAGATGATTTAATATTATTTGATTTTTTGAAATTAGAGGCATTACAGATGACTTCTAATAAACATTTTTTTAGATGGCATCAAACACTAACACATTTACAAAATAATCGTAATTCTATATGTTAGTATAATCAAACCAAAATAAGATTGGTGTTCGATCTTTTTCATTAGTTTAATCAAACCAAAATAGGATTGGTGTTCGATCTTTTTCATCCAGGGAATACTATCAAAACAATAAAGGATCTTCATATGATTTTCTTAATAAGCAATTGCCATTTTTGAATGTGTCACTGATCTTTATGTGACAAGCAACTTCAAGTTCATTCTTTAAATCTTTTCTCATGTAGCCAACCATATCATAACCTCTTTGTTAATCTGCAATAGAATCTATGAATAAAAAAGATCTGACACCTACATGAGCAAGTGATCACATATGAAATAAGTCAAACTTTTTAACAAAGTAATGGAAGAAAGAAATTGGACATTGTTTGAAGAAGCGAAAGGTGAGGATATTCAGTCGAAAACATCTTGATAATCCATATCATTGTACTTATCATAGTTCACTGCAAATACAACTGTGCATCATTCAGGAGTAATGGTGCACGATTTTCTAGCCCTGTTCTTTTTTCTCCAAATACTTATTCAGTCTAAAACCTTGTTTTGAATATACCCATCATTTTGTGAAAATAAGACCTATGCCATCTTATTTCATAATATCTTTTCTAATTTTGAAACCTGTATTTCTTATCACCTATAGCTAAAATATAACATATTCCATTGAATATGAGGAAAAAGTAAGAACAACATTAAAATTTAATGCAAACCCATGGATGTTTGCCATGGGTATTTGACTTTCACCAATTTCTTAAAAATGTGATTATCAATTACAAATGTGGAATGTGGATTGTGAGGTGTGAGCAATTACCTCAATGTTGTTAATGGAGATATAGGAGTTTTCCTAACATTTTGATTATAGGCTGAGAAGATAAAGGTTGATGGTTTCATATGCAAATGGATGACTATGAAGGTTGATGGTTTTATGGCTGACCGTGCAAATGACAAACTATTATGGTAGTCATTTTCACCAATACCCTAAATATAGTTTTGGATTATGAACGACCAAAATTTGAAGAAAAACTGCGGCAAATCTTGCCAAGGCCCCCAAATATTTAAATCAAAGCTAGATTGACAGTTGTTAATGTCAGTTAACCGAAATTGATGGCTGTACGGGGCTTTTTTTTTGATTGACTAAAAAAAATTGTACAAAAATTTAAAAACTTTTTGTCAGCCACCTAATCCCCTGGAAGTCGTGTAGCAATTTATTAAAAAGTTTAAAAAATATATATTTTTTAGTTAGTTATTAATCACATATTTTTTTAAAAAAAAAAATTTCTTATACAAATTAAATTTTATTTTAAATAAGTAAATTTTAAAAAAAATTTATTTAATTTTTAAATAAAAAATAAAAATAAAAAATAAATTAAAAAATTTTAAAATAAATTCGTAAAAAAAAAATAATAATATATCTTAATACTTCTTCAATAATTTAATCTTAAAATATTATTTTTAAATGAAGAATTAGAAAAAGACATGCATATTCTCCAATCTCAAAGCTTCATTGTTGAAGAAGAAAATAAAGTGTACAGGCTAAAAAAAAAAGTTTTGTATGACCTTAAAAATACCATGAATATAGTACACTCAAAAACAAGGGTGAGCCTAACTTGTACATGAAGTGTTAAGGTAAGTCTAACATTCTTATTGTTGCTCTTTACATCCATGACTTATTTTCTACTGAAAATAATGAGAAGATGATTGGAAAACTCAAGACAGAAATAATAAAATAGTATTAAATGAATGAAATGGGTTGTCGAACTACTTTATCGATATTGAAATTTATCAAGAAAATGATGCAGTGGTTATTTGCTTACAGAAATATGTTGAAAATATTCTTATGATATTTGAGACGCTTGGCTTTAATCTATCTATGGCAACACACCACTTGCTATGAAAGAAAAATGAAGAAGAGAATGTTGACAAGACATGAACGAAAGTTTAATTGAGAACTTCTTTTATCATGATGCTTCAATACCTAATTTTATGTTTATCTTAAGTTTATTGTCAACAATTATGCACTCTTCTAGCCATCTTCATCTCGAGGACTAGGACAACAACAACAACCAAAAAAAAGGTTCTTAGATTCGAGTTGCAAGTCTGAAGAGCAAATAGCTGACATACTGGCCAAGGCTCTCCTGCAAATAGAAATCCAAGCAGCCAAGAGAACTTTAAAGTGCTCAAGAACATCACATTGACCGGAAGAAAGTTAATCAATGTGATGTTTTCTAGTAAACTTAAGACTCCTAGTTAGCTGTAATAATATGCTCGTTCTATCATTGGAACTAAGAGATTTACTATTCATTTTCTCAAAATTTGCACTAATTGTCCATATTTTCTGCAGTTCACAGTTACAATCCTATTATTTTTATTAAATTTTCACATTTTCTTGAAACTTAATACCCAAAATCACTCAAATAACCAATAAACCTGAGTTTTTTGAACTATGCAAACAAAGTGATTAATATTTTTTAGAATTATATTTTAACTCGATCTCAATTCTTTCTTCTAGTCCCGTCTAGAGATAGTCTAGAGGGGTGTTATTTGTCCCGAGAGATGGACCCTACTAAATTTCTAAGACCCATGTACACTTGAGGCTTGTTCCCACTCATTTTGTATTGAACAACTTGTTTGTTTGTTTGTTTGAGGTCCCAAATTGTGTCTGTGGGTTCCAACGACAGCCAACCGAAACCATTTGTTATTTCTTCGCGGGTAGAGATGCTGAATCCTGTTTAGTCCACACCACCTCCGTCATCCATTCGGTCAATCTACGCTTTTCATTTTGAATTTCGCTTCGCTTTTTCCAGAAACACTTGCTTACTCTTGTCTTCTATCCCATGCAGCTGCAACTTCATCTCTCACAATCCCCTCCCCTCCCCGCTGCTCTTCACCGTCATGAACCTTTCCGCAAACCACACCACTAATCTCCCCCTTCACACTAACACCATCTTCCTCAACAAAACCTCCATCCACTTTCGTCAATTTCGAGTCTGCGGCAAACGACGCCGTCTCAAACTATCTATCAGAAGCCACCTTAATTTCCCTTTTGATAATCTCTTTCATAGTCTTCCCTCTCAGTTTCCCTCTGCTAACTCTCTCGATTTACTTGCTCCCGCTTTGGGTCTTTTCTCAGGCCTCGCGCTCTATGTCTCTCGCGTTAGTTCAAATAAATTGGACCAATTATCGTGTATCGGAAACTGGGTTTTGTTTACAAGTCCGACGGTGTTCAACCGTTTTGTGCTTCTCCGCTGCCCATCGATTTCTTTCGAAGAGGCTGAATTCTTAGAGAATGTGAACGACAAGCTTGTGAAGGAAGACAGACATTTTGTGAGGTTGAATAGCGGCATGATTCAGGTTAGGGGTGGGGAAGACGAGAGAGAGACCGAGATGGAGTTAAAATTGGAGTACCAAAGAGTGTGCGTTAATACAGAGGATGGCGGCGTCGTTTCATTGGATTGGCCGGCGAATTTGGACTTGGAGGAGGAGCACGGATTGGACACGACTTTGTTGTTGGTACCGGGAACCGTGGAGGGGAGTATGGAGAGGAAGATACGGTCGTATGTTTGTGAAGCTCTCAAGTACGGTCTTTTTCCGGTGGTTTTGAATCCTAGAGGTTGTGGTGGCTCCCCTCTCACCACCGCACGGTAAGCAATCAAGGAGTTCAAGGTTTTAATGATGCAATTTTGAAATCTATTATATTGTGCTAAAAGGGATTTGTTTCAATACAAATAGGTTGTTGTATTGATTAGAGTAGTGGTTATTTTTTTTATTCTTTTGGTTGCATAAACTTGAGAGATATACAATGCCAATAGACTTTGACATATAGATTGACTGTCAACTTTCCATTTATTAGGACATTATTTATCTCAATAGTAAGAGCAGGGATATAAGTTTGGCGCTGTGTAGAATTAAAACGTAATAAAGCAGTGCGTGGTAAATGAATGGAATATATATATATATATATATAAAATAAAAAAAATAGCTACCAGTTCTTTGCTTAAAGCCAAGGTGTTTGTTGTTTCTTGTGCTATAATATGTGTGGAATGATGGGTGCAATTGCTAGAGTGAGAAGTGGAGCAAGGGAGTATTTGGCAAGAATAAGTACGATATAAGAAGGTGGAAACTTGAATATTCTTGGGCTGGAATAGGCTGAAACTAGCTTAACATGTCCTCTAGAGGACAAATTTTGGTGATTTCCACTTGGAAAAGGGAAAAAAGAAAGAAAAAAGAAAACATAAATTTTCTTTTATATATGTTAAAAAAGAAGAAAAAAAATAAATGATTCATTTACTGGAGCACTAGATGAGAAGTAACTTTTTCTTGGTTCTTGTTGAATAACTCTTGCAAAATCTCTCTGATAGTAGAGCTTATTAACTACTTCATTGATGTAGGTTATTTACAGCTGCTGACAGCAATGATGTCTGCACTGCTATACAGTTCATCAATAAGGCAAGGCCGTGGACAACATTGATGGGTGTTGGCTGGGGATATGGTGCAAACATGTTGACAAAATACTTGGCAGAAGTTGGAGAGAGAACACCTCTTACAGCTGCCACATGCATAGACAATCCATTTGATTTGAAGGAGGCCACAATGTCCTCTCCCCATCACATTGCTTTGGACCAGATGCTTGTTAATGGACTGATAGATATTCTCCAATCCAACAAGGTTGACAATTGCTTCAGATTTCTTTTTTAATGCAAATGTTTTATATGTTGATTGTAGGAATTAAACATTCTATATGCTTTTTTCAACTTGTGTTAGCCACATAGGGTTTATAGAATTATATCTTGTAGGAATAAAACATTCTATATGTTTTTTTCAACTTGTTTTAGCCACTTAGGGCTTATAGAATATATCTTGTAGGAATAAAACATTCTATATGCTTTTTTTCAACTTGTGTTAGCCACTTAGGGTTTATAGAATTATATCTTGATGTCTGTGACTTATGGTAAATTAGTTCTCCAGGCATTATTTCAAGGCAGAGCAAAAGGATTTGATGTGGAAAAGGCACTAATGGCACAATCTGTCCGTGATTTTGACAAAGCAATATCTATGGTATCTTATGGCTTCGAGGCCATAGAAGACTTTTATTCAGAATCCAGCACTCGAGGAGTAGTTGGAAATATAAAGATTCCTGTTCTCTTTATACAGGTGCATATTCTTTAGTTGATACCATCTTCCTCCAGGTTTTGCATTAAGTTCTTTCTTTCTTTCTTTTTAATTTCAGTTTTGGAAAAATTTCTTGAATGAACTATATGTTTCAATAGAACATAGCATCATTTCTTATAGATATACACATCTATATTGACCTGGCAATTGTATGCATGTGTGTTCATAGAGAGAGGTATTGTAAAGTTATATTGGTCAATATTGAATAATCAACTGTTTCTCTCTCTCAATGAGCCTAGCTTTTTTATGAACTTTTTCTCACTGTTACTCTAATTCCACATAACATTCATAAGTTATCAGTCGGCAATAAAATCTTGCAGGCTAATCCACTTTACTGTGCTTATGCTCGTAATTAAATCAATAAGTCAGGCCTCTTCTTCAGAAAAAGTTAACTAATCAAAATCATATAAAATTTTTCAGAGTGATGATAAGGCTGTGCCACCATTCTCGGTTCCACGCAGCTTAATAGCAGAAAATCCATTTACAAGCCTGCTCTTGTGTTCATTTTCATCATCCAGTGTTTTTGCCAGTGGTAGAGCTGCTGAATATTGGTGCCAGAATCTTACCATTGAGGTAATTACTTAATCAAAGCTTTCTCTTTGGTGGCCGAAGATTGTTTTTCGGAGTTAAATCTACCCCATATGTCGACCAAAGTGGATGCCTGTTATGAAATTAGCACTTGCTATTTTTTTTTACTTTTTTGAAATTTGATGTGCTTCATCTGATGCATTTGCAGTTATAAGAACCTTTTGAGTTTTCATTTAACATGGTGACTTTCTGTAATGAATCAAGGGAACTTGAGGCTTTGAATCTTACATTGTTGTATATCCTTTATAGCTGCTTTCTTAATTCCAAAATTATGAAATTCTCTTTGAAATATACTCTATTTTCTCTCATTTCCATCAAACATACAGCTACATAATCTGATTGGTATGTATGTTGTGCATGCAGTGGCTCTCAGCAGTGGAGCTTGGGCTTCTGAAGGGTCGCCATCCTCTTCTAAAAGATGTGGATGTGACCATCAACCCTTCCGAAGGCTTAGCTCTTATTGAAGGTAGAACAACTGATAAGAGTGGCAAAGTTAATAAGCTTGTGCATCTTACTCAGAAAAATATTTTGAATGGGTATCCCATTGATCCTTCAGAGAAGATTCATAAAGATAGTGATCCTGATACTCGCTTCCATCTAAGGTCTGGACAAGAGTCACAGAGAAATTTGAAACTTGATAATAAGGGATTGCCTGTACTGGACAATGGCACACTGCATCACACTAGGTCTGTTGATGCAGATTTGATGGAGGAGGGGGAATCCAGTCCAGTAGATGGCGAAAGAGGCCAAGTGTTGCAGACAGCACAAGTGGTTATGAATATGCTTGATGTAACTGTCCCTGGTACTCTGACAGAAGAGGAGAAAAAGAAGGTAATGCATCCATCCTCTTCTTGGGCTCAAATATGTTATCAATATTTCTTATTTTTGGGCCACCTGGTCATGTCTGTCTGATTCATGCATCAGACACGAGCATATAAATTTGTAAATGCTAAAGTTGTGATCTAGTCCCTTTTTCTTTAGGATAGTGTGATATGGCGCACACAAACACGAAAACAAGGGAAAAAAAAAAAGGGAAGAAGAAGAAGGTGTTAGGTGGCGTTTTGGTTTTATTTCATTTACTTATTTCCCTTTTTCATTGATAATGGATATATTTTCCTTGGTGCATGTAATGAATTGTTTTACACTAGGGGCAAGGACAGAATTCCTACACCCTTTTACACTGTATATATATTTGAAATCTGACTGTGACGATAGCCTAGTGTTTTGAGACCAGAAGCACTCTACTTTCAGTAATTTCACAAAATTTTCCCTTGCACACTCTTATGTCTTGCAATCTTGTTCAATTTAGGGCTCCTCCCTTACTATCAAACTCTTCTTTGTATTTTGATGTGAAAGATACTGACAATGAAGATTGGGATCCCTACGGTGAAAATGTTTGTTCCTTTAATAGTGAAAATTAGGGTTAGATGTGAAGGACATCATCTGAGAATTGGCATATGGTTTTGTGCTTTGGACATAGTTCAATTGACAGTCAAAACTTAGTTTTATTTGCCTTAAATGAAGATTGACGTTGTGATGTGGCTTTTATTCATTATTTGTAAACATGAACGGCTATTCTTTTGCTAAGTTCGGAAATGAATTTTTATATAGTTCAATATTTTAATCATGAGCCACTTTCAAATTAAGGAATTCCAAAATTTTAAAAAAAAAAAAGATAAATGTAGAAAAGTAAAGCCATCATGGATCTTGATTATTGTACAGAGATTGTAACCTACTTTTTATTTTCAAAATCTAAGCATGGTCAATTCATTATTGGTGTTATTTTTGGTTCAAATCAAAATGGATCTCCGCTAAATATGTAGTCATTTGAAATTTGTTGAGTCTTTGTTGCAGAATGTATCTAGAAACTAATACATGATGCCCCTGAAGCTGTCACCTTGTGTGTGTGAGAGAAAGCAACTACTCCAATTTTTTCTCCTTTTAGATTTTTTTTTTTTTTAATTGTTGTCAATGTAAACCTCACACATCAAATAGTACCAAGCTAAGCATACACATCATGGCAATTTTGTAAATTTTTGGTGAAACACCCCTCTTGCATGTTGCATAGGTGAGATTAACATTGTTGCGACTTTTATTAGTTTAGACTTGGGTGTACGAGGAAAGAGAATACATGGACCAATTATGTGAGGATATGTACGGTATTTTGACAGTTTTCAATATCCTGTAGAACAAGTACAGTAAAACCTCTTTTGAGTCATAATGTTGGGATTAACTTATTTTTATTACTATAAGAGGGTTATATAACTTGATAGAGGTACAATTACAAAAGTTATTGTTGATATAGAGGTAAAGGATGCATTGCATTATAATTAATTAATAAAGTATGTCAAATCCAATGTATAGACATTGATAAAAGAAGTAGACAAAGTAGTTTCAAAAAATCATACATGTATCTATGTAGTGCTGGGAATATGTGAAGTCATCTTAAAAGCCTAAACATTTGCATTCTCTTTAATATTTTCTCTCTATGTAAATTCTATAAATATTGTACATTGCATAACACAACCCATGGAATCTTTAACCAATTCAAGTGATATCTTTCTTCTTCCTCTAGCAAATTAACTATGCGACACAAAGTTAATACATGAACTCAGTTGATCGAAAATATTCGTGTTGATTTGTGCAAAATGAAAGAATCAAACCGCAGCTAGAAGCAAAAGAATCTTGTGAAGTGGTTAGAAGATAGTCATGGTATTACTAACAACAGCATCTTAGACACTCAAACAATCAGCCAACCTTCTTCAAAAAGAAGTGTAGTTGAACCTAAATGCAAACTTTCAAAGATAGTAAAGTACCCAGCAATGGTGTATGTCCTATGAGTGGTTTATATGCAATCAAGAACATGTTAGTATCGTGTATGTTTCAACTGAAGAAGAAAACATTACTGCAATTAGACAAGACAGAGATAATCATGAGAATGACGATATGAAAATACAAAAAAATTAGTACGAAACTACAAAAAATTTTATGCCAAGAGGTTCAAACATGCTTAAGAAATTATGAATTTTTTGGCATTAATAAAAAGATGTCTTTGTTGGTCAATTATTACATACCCAAAAGTTCAAAAATGTGATAGCAACTCTAAAGAGTAAATCATTACACCAAACAACTTTAGAAGCATATTTTATTTCATCTTTTCCTTTCTTTAATGTAATATAGCATATATATTTTTTGCAATATACAGACATTTATTATTATGTGGAGGCAAGTTTTTTTTTTATAACTTATTACCATGCGAAATTTATCTTTTTTATAATTGGTCTAAATTGAGACCAAAAAATTTTGTGACTACAAAAAGGTTATTCTTATATAAAGTATCACTATAGAGAGGTCTTATTTTACATTAGTGGTTAACAATTATTTTATTTTATGCAATGCATTCCGATAATTATAGTGATGTGTTTACTTGTTTGCTCCTAGTAATAAATGCTGTCTAAAAGCATTACTTGATTTTGTTTTTCTATTTTCAAAGCTGAACTAGGAAAGGAAGTGTGGAGGGGGGAATTATGATAGGATACTTCTGATACTGTAGCAGTTGATCAATATCTTGTAAACAAGTAAATTTGTTGTGTGAACAATTTGATTCTTTATGTTGCATTTTCATAATTATTATGGTCTGTTTACTTATTTGCTCCCAAGTAAATGTCATCAAAGAGAACTTGTCCAGGTTAAAATACTTTCCAACATGATTTTACTGCAATAAAATTGTGTTCCTTGATTTAATTACTCTTGGATAATTCTCTGGTTCTCATGTCCAGGTGTTGACTGCTGTTGGTCAAGGAGAGACAGTTGTGAATGCTCTACAAGATGCTGTGCCTGAAGATGTGCGTGGAAAGCTAATGGCTGCAGTATTGGGGCTTTTGCATGCTGAAGGCGCAAGTTTAAAATTAGATGGACTAACATCAGAGTTTAAGTCAAAGATCCAACAGAAAGTCAGAGGACGATCAAATGCTGAGGGTCAGAATAAAGATTCTCCTCAGGCAGATCAGGTAAAACGAGTTGATGATTTGTCAGATGACTGTGATAATGTTCAACCTGGCCAACTAGAGTCAGAGCTTCATCCTTCAGAAAATTTTCAAAAATCTGCTGATGTGGTCCAGCCTCGACCAATGAGTAATCAACAAGGAGATAACTCTGTAAAGAAAGGCACTAATGAGTTGGGAAACAATCATGAAAATGATGTGCTCAATAAAGAAAAGGCTGTTCCATATTCTGAAATTGGCGAAAAGGGATCAGAAAATAGTGCTATTTCTAACAATCAACCTGAAAAGGCCAGTGTTGCTGAGCAAGCAATTGTTAAAGAGGATAAAATGGAACAGGATGGTGGAGTATCTCGCCTGGAATCAAAACCTGAGAATAACCAGAAAATTGCGGGAAAAACCGTTGACTCTTCTCCTGATCAAAACAAGACAGCATCTACCAATGCCTCAGAAGAAGCAGTTTTGACCTCAGGAACCGCGTCAGAGTCTCAAGCAATGGAGAGGGAAGGAAATGATAATCAGAAGAGAGAAAACAAAAGTTTCCTGCCTGTAGATGATCAAAACAAGTCCACTACACCTGATTCTATTTCCCCTACCTTCAGTGTTTCTGAAGCATTAGATGCCCTGACAGGAATGGATGATTCCACCCAAATGGCTGTTAACAGTGTTTTTGGTGTGATAGAAAATATGATTACTCAATTGGAGGAGGGAAAAGATGATGAAAATGAAGTTGAGAGAAATGAGATCAAGGATGTGAAAATTGATTGTATCCCTGAGAAACAGATCCTTGGTAATGATCACATGCTGGGAAAGAAAGACGATGATAGGAGTGAGCTGAAGGTACAGTGTCATACAAGAACTGAAAGGTTGGAGGAAGAATGCACAGAAAATCCCACTTTATCGGCTGGGAATGGAACTAACTGTTTTCATCAAAATAACACAGCTAAGCATTTAGATATGGAGAAAAAGAGAGAATTAGCTGGCAGCAAAGCTCTTGCTGACTATTCCAATAAACCGACATATATAAATAAAATTCCATTGTATGTACCTGTGAATCTCTATGGGGAAGCTGCAGAAAATGAATACTTCTGCAGATATCTTCCTTCAAAATTGCCAGATAACAAACCATTGGATTTAGATACAACTACTGCCCTATTGCTTGACTATTTTCCAGAAGAAGGTCAATGGAAGCTCTTGGAACAGCCCGGAAAGGTAGGAGATTCTATTGGTGATGCTACAACTAGTAAGATTGTCAACAGAGACGTTCATACCCATTCATTTGCAAAAGGAAATGGTGCAGATAAATTTATTGAACCGACATATGTAATATTAGATACCGATAAACAACAGGAACCATTTGGTGAATATGACATGAAGGATAATACGAATGAAAATGGTGAGGCTACATCAGCAGAGTTAATGAGCTTTGTGAGAAATATTTTATTGGATTCTTTGACGGTTGAAGTTGACCGTCGGTTAAGTCCATCTGATTGGGAAAAAATTGAATCTGATCTTGCTGGAGATTTAGAAAAGGTAGCAGATGCTGTCTCCTTGGCTGCTGTGCTTGACAGGGAGCATAAATTGTGCTCGGATGGTAAACACTGCCAAATCGACTGTATTTCAGAAAAAGTTGGCACTCTTCATGGGGAGAATACTATTAAAGCCATTTCCACTGCTGTTCAGGGCACAAGTTATCTGAGAAGAGTGCTTCCCGTTGGTGTTATTGTAGGCTCTAGTTTAGCTGCTTTGAGACAATATTTCAATGTATCTACAGAGCTTGATAATGATCATAAGGAACCTGTAGACTATGATGTAACCAATAAATCTGGGGAAAGAAAACATGACCAGGTCAAGGTAGCAGAGACTAATCAAATACCTATTGACAAAAATACTAGGTTAAATGGTTTGATAAACGGAGAAGGGGTAAGACCTGAGTCTAAAAGTTTAAACAATGATACTGTCATGGTTGGTGCTGTTACAGTTGCTTTGGGAGCATCTGCATTACTGATAGAGCAATCGGTAAGAATTATTTTTTTTTTTTTTGGCATGGCTTTTGTAATCCATCCCCATAACATGGCTGCATTTTATTTCTTAGGTGCTTACAAGTTTTAGAAATATTTCTTTTCTTGAAAAATAACATGTTATTAATTTTTTAATTAAAATCTGTAATTTTTTGAAAAAATTAGACAGCAAACAAGGATTGGCAAGGAAAAGAAATAAAATGAATTTCCCATTGCCGCTGCTTTTTTTCTTGGTCCCAATCTTTGATTTAGTTGCCATTATAAGAATTAATTATTTTGTGCGTGTGTGTGTGTGTGTACATGGGTGGAGGGCATGGAATTTTGCCATTTGTGCTTCTCATACTTACCAGTGAGTTTAAATGTGTGAATGTGTGTGTGGGTGGGTGGGTGGAGGGCATGGAATTTTGCCATTTGTGCTTCTCATGCTTACTAGTGAGTTTAAATGTGAAGGATTCATACAAAGGGAAGGAAACTGCAGAAAATTCATCCAA